>JAJJWW010016524.1:0-82293 GCA_023531295.1 Papaver armeniacum | reverse complement strand
TAAAAACAAAAACATACGAACTATGGTCTGACTCTACATGTCCAAAACTCCAGAGAATCTTGCATGATTGGCTAGACAAGAAGTCGTTAAAGAAAGGACATGTAATTATTTAAATGTTAAAGAGATAAGTTAGGCTTTGAGTTTCTCCCTTGATTTTAGCCTAATTTGACTCGGCATTTGCATAGTGCCAAGCTTGTCCTAATTCGCAGAAATTTCTGGTGCAACTTGGCCTTTTTCTTTTTCATAAATGATATGGTCAGTGAGAAGTTTCTTGTTATGTTCCCACGTATTTAACACGGTATAACTGTGGCCTTTCTCTTTACTCGCTAACATGCTTATTTTTTGGTGTCAGGGCTTTGGATACATCTCAAAAAGTTACCTTCGGAGTTAAGTAAGTGAAAATCGAGAAATAAGTGGAGGAAGACAATACTTTTAAAAAAAAGCCTAATTTTGGCGATTAAGCTACCAACTTTTGAGGTTGATTTGTATTTCCGGAAAATACTTCTGGTATTCAAACACGCAATTGCCATTTATGCCCAAGTTTACCGCGTGGGGATTGATATGCATAAATGTGAGTCTATCTACAAGGATGACTTACATGACTCATGACTACCCCATAAATGGTTATAAGATGCTGCCTTTCACTATCAAGACCTACCCTCCAAAACACGGTCTTTGCCCTACCAATTTAGGCACTCTTTGATTTCCCTTTTTTACTGCTTCTCAAATCTTCCTTTCTTGAGTCTTCAAAATATTCATTCACACCTATAATTGAGTAAATAAATTAGTGGTACAATAATTTCAATCAAATCACAAAAAGAAGAAAAGATCTCATTAAATAGAATTTCAAACGCGTCAATCCATCCATCCATCCCTTTTCTCATCTCAAAATCCAGATTCTCAATCACTTGAAAAAAGAAATTAAAATCAAAAAATTAAAAACTCCTCAAATTTCTTACATTATGGATTAGATTAGATGTCTGTCCGTCCGTTTTAATTACTAAAACGCGGTTCAAATCTTTGTCATCATCATCGTTAACATCACTACCTCACTACTTTCTCTCTGTCTTCTCCACCAAATATTATATTCACTCTCTCTCTCTCTCGCCGAGTCTCTCTATAAATCTCACACTCTCTCTCTCTCTGGAATTTCTTCAATCATTTCTGCAAATTCTATTGAGAATTTCAGACCCCATTTCTTTTGAAGACTCAATTCCAGCTGAACAAACCGAAAAGTTCAGATTTTGCAACTTCAATTTGTGATAAGGAAGCCATTAATGGCAGGAGGTGGAGAAGAAGGAGAGGTTGATGCAAACTCATTAGAATTCACACCAACATGGATTGTTGCAATGGTTTGTTCAATCATTGTATTCATATCTCTTGTTGTTGAAAGACTTCTTCATTCAATTGGAAAGGTAGCTGCTTTTCTCTCAACAACCTAAAATTCCTCCGTTTTTCTTCAATTAATTGTCGTTCAATTTTAGCTTAATTTTGTTAATTAATCAAAACCCAGTTCAGATTATTGATGGATTAATCATGGGTTGTGTTTGATTTTTGTTGATTTACAGTATTTGAAGAGGAAAAATCAAAAGCCTCTTTTTGAAGCTTTACAGAAAATCAAAGAAGGTAAAATCACCTCTTTACTTCATTCAACCCAATGGGTTTTGATTAATGGAGGTAACGGGGTCTTCAAGATTGTGACTTTTTGATTTGATTTTGTTTTTTATTTTCTTTATTCTGCAGAATTGATGCTTTTAGGGTTCATTTCATTGCTGCTGACTGTATTTCAGAACACAATCTCGAAAATCTGTATACATGAGAGTTGGACTAATCATCTACTTCCATGTAGTAAGCCTGAGCTCAAAGAGGTTGCTCATATTGGTTTCATTTCTGGTATTGGTAGAAGGCTTCTTGCATCAGGAGGCAATAATGAATACTGCACTAAAAAGGTATATTAGAATCGTCTTTTAAGGATTTCTATTTGGCTTGATTTGATTCTCCGGGGCGAACACTCGGTGGACTAGTGAAATTGGTGAAATTTCGTTCGTTAATTGGATAGTGAATTGGGTTCTTTTTGGTTGTGCAGGGGAAGGTCCCTTTGTTGTCTACTGAGGCACTGCATCATTTGCATATCTTTATCTTTGTATTGGCTATTGTCCATGTCACATTTTGTGTACTCACCATTCTCTTCGGCGGTATAAAGGTAACTGAACTCATATCTTTTGATTTCTGCGTTATTAGTCTATCATCTTTAATGTTCTCTTTATATTAGTTGATTAACTGTGGATGTTGAGATGAATTTTATGTTATAGATTCGTATGTGGAAGCACTGGGAGGATTCTATTGCGAAAGATAAATATGATACTACAAGGCATCTGAACAAGGTCACACATGTCCATCAACATGCTTTTATCAAGGACCATTTTCTCATTTGTGGGAGAGATTCAGCAATACTAAGCTGGTTGGTAAGTCATTGTCATAGCTATGCTGTCAGTCGGCGAATACTCTAATACTCTAGTGTTATTGACATTGAATTGTGTACTAATCTATTTTTATGTTTTTGCAGCATTCATTCTTCAAGCAATTTCACGGGTCTGTGACCAAATCAGACTATATCACATTGCGTCTAGGTTTCATTACGGTAAGTTTATTAGGGACTAAGGGGGTCGGTGTTTTTCATTAAGTGCTCTATTGAACATGGGTTTCAACCTTTTGCGTTGTACAGTTGCCTTAACACAAGTGTTGCTCATATTGTTTCATATTCCTGTAGACACATTGCAGGGGAAACCCCAAGTTCGATTTTCACAAGTACATGGTTCGAGCTCTTGAAGCTGATTTTAAGAAGGTCGTCGGCATAAGGTAAATATAGTTTAGTGCAAAAGAAAAGAATGTCCTACACATAACCCTTAATGGTCACACACACACACACCTGAAAGAATAAAATAATAATGATTTGTATGCCTCTGATAGCAACTAGCAAGTTGTAGAAAGCGCATAACTTTCTACGTGGAATGTCATGGAATAACCATTTATATTGCTCCTTGTATCATCCATTATTTCTCATTAGCTTTTGTTTTTCTCTTGCAGTTGGTATCTTTGGATATTCGTGGTCATTTTCTTGTTGCTGAATGTAGAAGGTATGACCAGCTTAGTTTAAAATATCTGTTTTTGCAGCTTCACAATGAGAACTTGTAGTCAAGTGCTTCTAGATGCTGATTCTGAACAAATTCTTTGAACTCGAACCTTGGTTTCTGTTAGAAGGTTACATTTTCAAGTTCTTCTAATAGTTAGCTTGAAAGTTGTTTAAGTTGTAGTAAGAGGTTTGAATTTGCATACAATAGTTGTGCAGATCTCAGTTATTTCCATGTCTATGAAAGCTCAAGCTTTTATAATAGGATATTCAGTCTCATATTCAAATCTAAGAGACACACTAGCCTTGGATAGGAAGTTCGTAGATGTCTCCCTAATTGTGTTCTGTACGTAGGCAATGTCATTGACTGCTAATTATTGCCCTGTCAAGCTAGTCCAAGATTAGGAGACTGAAAACCTGTTTTCTGTTAATGTGCAGGTTGGCATACATATTTCTGGATAGCTTTCATCCCCCTCGTTGTAAGATTTCTAACCCTGTAACTCACTCTCTCTGTTTGCTACTCAATATGCATAAACAGTATGTCTATTTGAACATCTTATACCTTTACACATGTGAGGGGACAAACAGTTGGTACATGTGATTGACATGCATCATTAAGTGCCTTTTGAGATTCAAGTTGTTTAACAATGTCAATGTGATTTTGGTGGCTAAAATCTTGCATTCTTGAATGTTTCGTAGTTTATGTATTAAATAATAAAGTGCACCTGTATATCATGGCTAATTTCAATTTTCTTAAGACAGTATCTATTTCCAACAGCAAGACGTCCAAGAATTTGCAGCCTATGATTTTAACTTTAGACTCCATAATAGTTAAAACCCTTTGGTCCCTGTTTTTTTCCCCTGTCGCATCTTCTTTTTATTCCAAGTAAAGAATTAGGCAACACTGAAGAGAGATTCGAGTGTGTGACAAATGTCTGAAGGACCTGATCCATCCCTGTTCATCCTCTAATGCTATTAAGCAGGTCTTAAAAAACTGCTCTTAGCTTTCTCGGAATTTGAATTTTCCACTCTTTATGGAAGCCTTAATCTTCAGTTTCTTGAATAATGATGTTTATTTTGGTAGAGCACAATATAGGCAATATCTGAGGTCTTTCACATGTCTATGTAAATATCTGAAGTTGGTGATTCTGAAATTACAGTACATAGTGGAGAGACAAGAAACCACTCCGGTAATTGATTAATGTGTTCTTTTGGTCAATTATTTTACCTTCTATGAGTTCACAGAATTGACCCCGTTTATGTAGTTACTAAAACAAGAGATGTGTTAAAGAGTAGATATTACTCAACCGACTTTTTGTGAACATATGCATTTGTGTAGTGAACTAGTGTTGTATGTCTCATCATTTTTCTTTTATCAAGCATGCTAATCAAAGATTACAAACTTTAGCTAATATGCTGTTTAATCTTACAAAATTCAGCTGCTACTTGCGGTCGGAGCAAAGCTGGAACACGTTATATCTCAACTGGCTCATGAAGTCGCTGAGAAACATATAGCCATAGAAGGGGACTTGGTAGTTAAGCCCTCAGATGAGCACTTCTGGTTCAGTCGTCCCCGTATCGTTCTCTTTTTGATACATTTCATCCTCTTCCAGAATGCTTTCGAAATTGCATTTTTCTTCTGGATATGGGTAAGTGGCTCACATATACATTAAGTTTCATCATCCTGTGTTTTGTAAGTCCACATCGCAATTGAATTGAAAATATCCTTCACCTTCCTGCCTGGGTGTTCCATTAGTTCGTGTGGATGTTAAGACATATCTTGTATCCCCTGTTATCAATTTGTTCAGTTGTCGTAGTTGTGACTGGCTGAAATTCTTACACTTCTATCAAATTCAGGTCCAATTTGGGTTTGACTCTTGCATTATGGGACAAGTTCGCTATATCATCCCAAGACTTGTTATCGGGTTAGATCTCTCTCCTAGATTCACTTCTCGAACATCAGATATAAAACATGCACCAATCTGATTGTTTTATGTGTTTCTTAGGGTCTTTATTCAAGTACTCTGCAGTTACAGTACCCTCCCTCTTTACGCCATCGTAACACAGGTATAATAGCACTTTTAATCTCCTGAACTTATCAGTTCTGTTTGCTTAACCTTTTCTTGACATGCTTTTCTCCGTTTACTTAATTTGTTCCGATTTTGTTTAGATGGGAAGCTCATTCAACAAGGCTATATTCGATGAGCACGTACAAGTTGGATTGGTCGGCTGGGCACAGAAAGCAAAGAAGAGAGGTTTGAGAGGAGCAGCTGCAAATGGCTCAACTCAAGGTGGTACTACACATCAAGGAGGATCAAGAGAAGGTTCTTCTACCACCGCTCATATTCTAATGGGCCGTATGGGACAACAACCACATCCTGCACAGGAAATCACGAAGGAAGACGGTGGTGATATCGCACTAATCGACCCGTCAACACGACGAGGTGAACCATAGATTTGAGTTTGACAACGTCGACGATTTTTCAAGTAGTCAGTTGTGTCTTTTTTCAATTGTTGTATTGGTGAAAATCCTTTGTTATAGATAGAACCATCAAAAAGTGAAATATAGTTTGCGTTTTTGCTCTAAGTAGCCTGTAATACCAAATGTATATCGTCAATATTTGAAGTGCTGATAAATGTGAGTTTTGGTGGATAAGTTTAGCAGTGGTTGTTACTGAAATTAACCTTTGACGAGCAAGGACTTGTCTAAATATTTTGTAACAGAAAAAAACATGAAGAATAAAGATTAATGGAATTAATGGATGCAGCAGATTAATACTCTGAACTCAAAACTAAGACATTAGCTTTCTTTTCTTACATGTGGTTTCTCCTAAAGCTTCCAATGAAACAAAGCTGTTTCTATGAGGAATTGCTTCAAATGACTTCCAAATCCCAAGGCTTTTCATTGTTGCAGTTAGTGCATGTGTGTAAGGATAGTCAGGGTTTTTATACTTGAGTAGAAACAACCCACTCTTTGTAACAGCCAATGTTCTAAAATGATAAGCTACTAATTCTTTTAGAGTTATACTAAATTCCTTACACCAGCTCCACGACTCTTCCCTGCTACTGCTAGCTGCATTACTCTTCTTCGACGAAGCCTTCTTAAAAGTCCATATATCTAAACATTTAGGAGAGCTCTCAATTCCACAGCCAGTGACACATAACCATTCTCCGAATGATCCGAGTCTTGGATTTTGATTAAACTCCCTTGGACCGGTTTTCCCTTTCCTTTGGTTATTATATAACTTCAAGAGATTCTCACAGTTATTGAGTATATACATCACTTTAATGAGAATATGACAGAGATAAAGCTAAGTAAGGACTTAGAACATGGTATTTGGTGAATATCTTCCACAGATTTAGCAGTGGAGATAACAATTTTATTTATACTAAAAGACATTCAACCAACAGTTACAGATTTGCTTAACAGTTTAACAAACCCTAAAAGACTGAACATGCCGTATAGTTTGGCAGTAGACTCTAGCTAGTAACTCGGTCAGACTACTGACTTTGTTGAGAGTCTTTAGCACCGATAACTGTGGTATCCTTAACATTCCCCCTCAAGTTGTACTGGAGCTGGCGAAGGTGCAACTTGCTTCTAATGTACTGGAACCGTAATGAAGATAGCCCTTTTGTACGAGAAAATTGGTATTTCTCTTCAAATTCATAGTGTGAGATAGTCAAAATACCTCTTCAAATGGTTGTGTGAGATAGTCGAAATACCTCTTCAATTGGTAGTACTGATCTGTGTTGGTTAACAGATATAATTGGTAATGGTAATGATTTGTTTTGGTATTGTTGTTGAAAGGTGTTTAAAATTGGTTGAAAGGTACTGAAATTTTTTTAGAACTGGTTTTTAAGAATGTTTTTAGTACCAGATCTAAAGTGTTGATACATCAAACAAAAGACTCTGTCCAGTTTCCTTGCCACTAGCAGAGACATTCAAACAAGCTTTCTTAGCAGCAAACGATGTTAATGGTGGTGGTGAATGGTTATGATTTGGTGATAGAAATTTGTGTTGCAGGTAAAATGGATGGATGATGTGGGTTAAGTAGGTGATGCAACTGGTGATATGGGTGAAAAACAAACACCTATATTTGTTAACACAGCGGAAGAGTGAGGGATCGAACCCTCCTGATACCAACTTAGAACATGGTATTTGGTGAATATCTTCCACAGATTTAGCGGTGGAGATAACAATTTTATTTATACTAAAGACATTCAACCAACGATTCTGATTTATTGTTTAACAAACCTAAAAGAGCTGAACATGCCGTATAGTTTGGCGGTAGACTCTAGCTAGTAACTCGGCCGGACTGCGACTTTGTTGAGAGTCTTTAGCACCGATAATCATGGTATCCTTAACATAAGGTAAACAACATAATATATAATCTATTACACCCCCTTAGTCGGAGCGGGAGAAGAGCAGACGCTCGGACTGAGTGCAAAACGAGTAAATAGGCATGTCGTGGAAGGCCCTTGGTAAAGATATCAACATATTGATTTTCCGGGGATGTGCAAGACATGAATGTCCCCAATACGAACACGATAACGTACGAAATGTATATCAATTTCCACGTGTTTGGTGCGTTGATGTTGAAACAGGATCACCGGACATATACTTTGCAGCGACGTTATCCACGGTAGACAATAGTGGCACGTCGTAGAGGTAGGATCAAACTCAAGAAGTAAGTTGTGAAGCCAAGTAGTCTCTTGCAAGCGCATTGGACACTCCCGATATTCAGCTTGACAGATTGAAAGCGAGACAGTTGCACGCTTAGAAGATCAGAAACTAGGTTATCGCCCGGTAGCGTGGACCGGCGAAAATACGGACACCGCCCAATCGGGCGTCGAATATCTTTGATTAAACCAGTAATCGTAGTAGAAGATAGGAACAAACAATAATCAAGAGTACCCTGAAGATAACGAAGGATCCGCTTAAGGGCCTGCATGTGAAGCTCCCTAGGATCATGCATAAACAAACATACATTTTGAACTGCTTAAGAGATATCCGGTCTAGTGAAGGTGAGGTCTTGTAGAGCCCCGACCCGAGACCGGTATAGAGTAGGATCCTCGATTCACAGGATCGGATGTTGCAGAGTTTGAATGAGTATCAACTGGTGTGGCCACGAGATTACAGTTTGTCATAGATACACGAGCAATGATGTCTTTCGTGTGAACCGACTGAGACAAGTAGAGGCCTGAAGATGAGCGGTGAACAGAAATACCCAAAAAATGATGCAGCGGGCCAAGGTCAGTCATGGCAAACTCTCGTTTCATCAATGTAATAAATTTTCCAAGAAGTTTATCAGTATTTTCTGTTAAAATAATATCATCAACATATAGGAGTAAGTATGCCGTCTCGGATCCAGATTGGTAGACGAAGTGAGAGGGATCACATACACTACCCCGAAAGCCACAATTGGTAATAAACTTGGAAAAACGCTGAAAACCATGCACGAGGTGCCTGCTTTAGACCATAAAGCGACCGACGAAGTCTACATACATAATCAGGGTGATCCGGATCAACAAGACCGGAGGCTGACGCATATAAACTGTTTCAGTCAAATCCCCGTGGAGAAAGGCATTCTTGACATCTAGCTAATGTATAGGCCAAAGAACGTGAAGCGGCAATAGTAAGCACAATACGAATAGTAGCCGGTTTGAAAACCCGGACTAAACGTTTCAAAACAGTAAACTCCCATCTGTTGGGATTTACCATTTGCAACTAGGCGTGCCTTGTGGCGCTTCGAGGAACCGTCGGCATGCAATTTGTGGCGAAAAAGCCACATGGAATGAATAACATGTTCATCTCGTGGCCGTGGAACTAGTTCCCAAGTATTATTTTCAACATGAGATTGTATCCATCTAGCACGGATGCATTCCAGTTAGGGTCCCTAAGAGCATATAAGTGAGAACGAGGCAATGAAGAGATCTTATATTTGGACTGGACATGAAGATTGAGTCTGTGATTGGGGCAGAAAATGCCGCGGGAGGCCCGACTAACCGGACGAGTAGAGGGAAGGATGGGTGGATCCGTAACAGTGGGATGGTGAACGAGGGTGGGAACTGGAGAGACCTGACTAGGACAGGCAGACGGAACGGAAACTGTAAGCTGTTCAGCCGAAATAGTAGGGGACGGACTAGTAGAAGTAGTAGCGGAAGGAGTAGTATACACTGTAGCTCTGCGCCTGTGGGGAGGAGTATAGGGAATATGGGAACTGTGGGCAACAAAAGAATGGTTTGAAGGTGCTGCTGACTGGTAAGCAAGATTGTCAGCTAAAGAGTGGTGGATATGGGAGGGAGAGGATTCAGAATCTGTAGGACTGGTGGGAGTAATGGTTACGAATGGGAAAACAATTTCGTCAAAGGTAACATGACGAGAGATGATGATTTTATGAGTGGCAAGATCAAGACAACGATAACCACGATGATTGATAGGAAAACCAAGGAAGACACATTTAGTAGAAAGGGGAGCAAGTTTGTGAGGTGTGATGGAGGAAAGATTAGGGTAGCAAAGACAGCCAAATCTACGAAGGTGATCATAAGTAAGTTTGTGACCATAGAGAGCAAAAACAGGAGAACGGAAGTGGGGAATTTTGGTGAGAAGAATATTATGAAGATAGACGGCCATGTTAAGAGAGTCATCCCAATATTTTGAAGGAATGGAGGCATGAGACATAAGAGTAGGAGTAATGTCGTTGATACGACGAATCATACTCTTAGCCTTGCCATTTTGTGAGGAAGTTTGTGGACAAGAGAAACGGAAAACAAAGCCATTCGTATGAGCAAAATTATGAAAATAAGAGTTATCAAATTCACGACTTAAGTCACATTGAAATCTTTTGATGTCACGCTCAAATTGAGTTTTAACAAAAGAGTGAAATTCCAAGAATTTTGTTTAAACCTGAGATTTGAACTTTAAAGGATAAAACCATAGATAATTAGTAAAATCATCCAATAAAATAAGGTAATATCGGAAACCCGTCTCGACATGCGATGGACAGGTCCATAAGTCACTATGAATAATATCAAAAGGTGCAAAAGTATTGGAATTCGACTCAGAAAATGGTAATCTAACATGTTTGCTAACTTGACAAGAATGACACAGTTGATAGCATGAACTTTTATTACATGAAATAAAACTTTTGGTGCATAGGACATCAAAGATAGCCTTGCCAGGGTGGCCAAGACGGATATGCCAAACATCGGGCGAACAAACAACAAGAGAGATAGGTTGATGCAGGGACGTAGTGGGAGGAAATTAACCTTTGACGAGCAAAGAATTGTCTAAATATTTTGTAACAGAAAAAAACATGAATATAAAGAATAAATATTAATGGAATTAATGGATGCAGCAGATTAATTCTCTGAACTCAAAACTAAGACATTAGCTTTCTTTTCTTACATGTTGTTTCTCCTAAAGCTTCCAACGAAACAAACTGTTTCTATGAGGAATTGCTTCAAATGACTTCCAAATCCCATGTCTTTTCATTGTTGCAGTTAGTGCATGTGTGTAAGGATATTTAAGGTTTTTATACTTGAGTAGAAACAACCCACTCTTTGAAACAGCCAATGGTCTAAAATGATAAGCTACTAATTCTTTTAGAGTTATACCAAATTCCTTACACCAACTCCACGACTCTTCCCTGCTACTTCTAGATGCATTACTCTTCTTCGATGAAGCCTTCTTAAAAGTCCATATATCTACACATTTAGGAGAGCTCTCAATTCCACATCCAGTCACACAACCATTCTCCGAATGATCCGAGTCTTGGATTATTAAACTCCCTTGGACCGGTTTTACCTTTCCTTTGGTTATTATATAACTTCAATATATTCTCACAGTTATCGAGTATACATCACTTTAATGAGAATATGATAGAGATAATGCTAAGTAAGGTAAACAACATAATATATAATCTATTACACCCCTTTAGTCGGAGCGGGAGAAAGAAGCGAGGCAGCTCGGACTAGTGCAAAAACGAGTAAATAGCTGTGGAAGGCCCTTGGTAAAGATATCCGCATATTGTTTTTCCGAGGGGATGTTCAAGACATGAATGTCCCCAATACGAACACGATCACGTACGAAATGTATATCAATCTCCACATGTTTGGTACGTTGATGTTGAACAGGATCACCAGACATATAGACTGCACAGACGTTATCATATTAGACAATAGTGGCACGTCGTAGAGGTAGATGAAGCTCAAGAAGTAAGTTGTGAATCCAAGTAGTCTCTGCAACTGCATTGGTCACTCCCCGATATTCATCTTCAACACTTGAGCGAGAGACAGTTGCACGACGTTTAGGAGACCGGGGAAACTAGGTTGTCGCCCAGAAAGTTGCAGTAGCCGGAAGTGGATCGACGAAAATCCGGACACCCCTCCCAATCAGCGTCAGAATATACAGTTAAACCAGTAATCGTAGTAGCAGATAGGAACATACCATGATCAAGAGTACCCTGAAGATAACGAAGGATCCGCTTAAGGGCCTGCATGTGAAGCTCCCTAGGATCATGCATAAACAAACATACATATTGAACTGCTTAAGAGATATCCAGTCTACTAAAGGTGAGGTACTGTAGATCCCCAACCAGGCTTCGGTATAGAGTAGGATCCTTGATTACAGGACCAGATGTTGCACCGAGTTTCGAATGAGTATCAACGGGTGTGGCCACGGGATTACAGTTTGTCATAGATGCACGAGCAATGATGTCTTTCGTGTGAACCGACTAAGAGAAGTGGAGGCCTGAAGATGAGCGGTAAACAGAAATACCCAAAAAATGATGCAGCGGGCCAAGGTCAGTCATGGCAAACTCTCGTTTCATCAATGTAATAAATTTTCCAAGAAGTTTATCGGTATTTTCTTAAAATAATATCATCAACATATAGGAGTAAGTATGCCGTCTCGGATCAGTTGGTAGACAAAGAGAGAGGATCACATACACTACCCCGAAAGCCACAATTGGTAATAAACTTGGAAAACCGCTGAAGCCATGCATGAGGTGCCTGCTTTGAACCACAAAGCGACCAACGAAGTCTACTTACATAATCAGGGTGATCAGGATCAACAAAGCCCGGAGGCTGATGCATATAAATTGTCCCAGTCAAATCCCCGTGGAGAAAGGAATTCTTGACATCTAGCTAATGTATAGGCCAAGAACGTGAAGCAGAAATAGTGCACAGTACGAATAGTAGCTAGTTTGACAACCGTATTGAACGTTTTAAAACAGTCAACTCCCATTTGTTGTGATTTACCATTTGCAACTAGGCGTGCCTTGTGACGCTGTAAGGAACCGTCGGCATGAAATTTGTGGCGAAAAAGCCACATGGAACGAATAACATGTGCATCTCGTGGACGTGGAACTAGTTCCCAAGTATTAGTTTTCAACATGGCATTGTATCCATCTAGCACGGCTGCATTCCAGTTAGGGTCACTAAGAGCATATAAATGAGAACGAGGAAATGAAGAGATCTTATATTTTGACTGGACATGAAGATTGAGTCTGTGATTGGGGCAGAAAATGCCGCGGGAGGCCCGAGTAACCGGACGAGTAGAGGGAAGGATGGGTGGATCCGTAACAGTGGTATGGTGAACAGAATTAGGAACTGGAGATACCTGACTAGGACAGGAAGACGGAACGGAAACTGTAGGTTGTTCAGCCGAAATAGTAGGGGACGGACTAGTAGAAGTAGCAGCGGAAGGAGTAGTAGACACTGTAAGTCTGCGCCTGTGGCGAGGAGTATAGGGAATAAGGGAACTGTGGGCAACCGACGAAGGGGTTGAAGGTGCTGCTGGTGGGTAAGCAAGATTGTCAGCTAAAGAGTGGTGGATAAGGGAGGGAGAGGATTCAGAATCTGTAGGACTGGTGGGAGTAATGGTTGCGAATGGGAAAACAATTTCGTCAAAGGTGACATGACGAGAGATGATGATTTTATGAGTGGCAAGATCAAGACAACGATAACCACGATGATTGATAGTAAAACCAAGGAAGACACATTTAGTAGAACGGGGAGCAAGTTTGTGAGGTGTGGTGGAGGAAAAAGATTTGGGTAGCAAAGACAACCAAATCTACGAAGGTGATCATATGTTGGTTGGTGACCATAGACAGAAAAAACAGGAGAACGAAAGTGGAGAATTTTGGTGGGAAGAATATTATGAAGATAGACGGCCAAGTTAAGAGAGTCATCCCAATATTTTGAAGGAATGGAGGCGTGAGACATAACAGTACGAGTAATGTCGTTGACACGACGAATCATACGCTCAGCCTTGCCGTTTTGTGAGGAAGTTTGTGGACAAGAGAAACGGAAAACAAAGCCATTCGTATGAGCAAAATTATGAAAATAAGAGTTATCAAATTCACGACCTAAGTCACATTGAAATCTTTTGATGTCACGCTCAAATTGAGTTTTAACAAAAGAGTGAAATTCCAAGAGTTTTGTGTAAACCTGAGATTTGAACTTTAAAGGATAAAACCATAGATAATTAGTAAAATCATCCAGTAAAATAAGGTAATATCGGAAACCCGTCTCGACATGCGATGGACAGGTCCATAAGTCACTATGAATAATATCAAAAGGTGCAAAAGTATTGGAATTTGACTCAGAAAATGGTAATCTAACATGTTTGCTAACTTGACAAGAATGACATAGTTGAGAGCATGAACTTTTATTACATGAAATAAAACTTTTGGTGCATAGGACATCTAAGATAGCCTTGCCAGGGTGGCCAAGACGGTTATGCCAAACATCGGGCGAAAAAACAACAAGAGAGATAGGTTGAGGCAGGGACGTAGTGGGAGGAGATCGACAGACTTGGTGATGGGATAGAGCTTTCCAGAACTGTCACAACGTAGAATAGTCTTCTTCGAAATCAGATCCTTCACAGAGAAACCATATGGGTCAAACTCAACAAACACATGATTATAAGTGGTGAATTTACGAACATACACTAAGTTTTTGATAATTTCATGGACAACAAGGGTATCTTTGAGCTGAAGAAGACGAGAAGGAAGGTGTATAAACTTGCTACCACTAGCCATAACTGGAATACTATTGCCATTGCCAACTAGAATAGAACTGACATTGCTAGAGTTGAAAACGTTATGAAGTGTAAATGGATTTGCAGTGAGATGCGAAGTAGCGCCGGTGTCCATGTAGAAATCATCATCAGGTGATTGAAGACTCATGGAACTATATGCCTCCACAATGTCATCCGGGTGGAGAACCGGCGGTGGGAGTGAAGAGCTTGGCCACGAACCAGTCCAGGCGACCTTTTGCGTTGCGTGCACTGTTGATGTTGTTGTGGGAAGGCTGATGTTGCTGTGCGGTCTAGGGTGAAGAGGAGGGTTGCCAGACAGGAGCTGTAGGGTACGTGCATGGAGGGACTGGCCAGTATGGCGACCAGTGAGGCTGGTAGTTAGGCTGGCGAGCATAATTGGCTGTGTGATGCATGGTTGGTGTTGGTAGAATAGGTGGTTAGCCCGCTGTACCATATGTTGAATCGTTGCCGCTGGAGGGTGGGCGAGGACCACGCCGACCATTGTTGGAGTGGTTTGGCCGCTGAGTATTGCGGTGCATAGAGGAGGCATCAACAACTAGTACTGTTGGCGGAGACGCTAGGGTTTGCTGGGATCGACGAATCTCTTCCGTCCGTAGTTGAGATCGAGCGGTATCAAAACTGGGCATGGATTGTTGGATGAAGGAGGCAACAATGTTGTATTCCTCCAGAAGACCATTGACAAGTTGGATAACCAATCGTTTGTCATTCATGGGGAAATCAAGATCACGTAATCGATTGGACAACGACTTAAGTTTATCACAGTAATCATTAACACTATTACACTCAGTAAATTTAAGGTTAACAAACTTAATTTCAAGGGTTGCGACACGACTTCCTTTGTTGTCTTGAAATAGTTTCTTAAGGTGCTTCTAGTTTTCTTGAGCAGTTTTGCCGGATTTGAGAACGGTGAGCATCAAATCTTTGGCCATGGTAGAGAACATCCATTGATGACAGAGAGCGTCGAGTTTTTTCACGGTATCGGCATCAAGATCCGTTAGTGTTCTGATCCATCAACAAGGAAAAGAAGACAGGTGAGCTTGGAAATGGAGTTCGAACAGGAAAACCCATGAAGAATATTCATCTGTTTAATGTCCGGAGAATGGAATTAGGGTTTTAATGTTTGTAACAAAGAAACGCCGAATGTAATGGTTTCTTATCACCAGCCATTGAGTTTGTTTAGAAGATGAAAAAGGGGTCGAGGGATCGATGTTAGGACGATGCCATCTTGGATTTTGATTAAACTCCCTTGGACCAGTTTTCCCTTTCCTTTGGTTATTATATAACTTCATGATATTCTCACAGTTATTGAGTATGAGAATATGACAGAGATAAAGCTAAGTAAGGTAAACAACATAATATCTAATCTATTACCGAGAATATAAGTGAACAGATTAGTACGCGTATTTGTCTTGTGGTTACAGGTATTCTTTTGTTCTATTTTACGTTTTCTTGGGTATTTGTCTTGTGGTTACAGGTTTTGGATCTCGGATCGAAAAGAAAGCAGCCAAAGATTTGGTGAATAATTAAAGACTTGGAGTCAAAGACAAAGCGAAAAGAAACGAGGAAAAGAAAAAGAATTTTATTTTTATTTATTTTTTAGGGTTTTTTTAGAAAATTGTATTAGGGTTTATAATTATTTTTGTAATTTTTCTTTTTATTTTTGGACTTTTTGGACATTTTTGGGACTTTGGACAATATTTTTTTTAAACCCTACGAAGGGTAGTATTCAATTTAAAATTTGCGAGAGAAGAAGGACAATTACGATATTGTCTACTTGCACCTTGGGTTCGTACACTGACATAGGAGTCGGTGGCACGGAAGTCGACTACAACCGATTCATCCCTCGTCTGGAGCAGGGTAAGATTACGAACACTCGCGAATCCCACATCGGCGAGTTCTTGGATTCCTTCGTTTGCATATATGCTTGAGGACTTGAATACGGTTTGCTTTAATTTCCTAGTAAAGGGCAAGGACTGGCCATACAAGATAAGGGTTCGAGATTTCATCACCGTTCTCTTCTTGCCCGCCTTAGGAAAACGATACCAAGCGCGAACCTAAGCTTAAAATGCGGCTAGAACAAGACCGATAGGGTAACGAGCTTAATAGGAAAGTTATTCGAAAAATATTGGTTACTCTTTTAAGCATAATTCGAAGTTCATGATGGTTTTGTGAGTTGAATGCGTGGCGTGCCGCATTGTAATTCGGTGAGGCCTTGGGTATCAAGCTCCACCGAGCTTCCCTCGCCTCTATTCAACTTACTTTGACTCGGATTGATTCGAGAGGGGTTTGCTTAAATTGTAACAATTCCCTTTTGAAGGATTAGAAGCTGGTCTAGAAACAATCTAAGTGGAGCCATCATGCTTTTTGTTTGCTAGAAATCTCTAGGTTTGCTTTGGTTGAGTCGGCCTTGATTTGTGATTGCATAGAATCCCCTTCCTTATTCTTTTGCATGCCTGAACGTAAAAGAGACGCCATAGGTAGATTTGTTAAAGAGAAACCTAGTAGTTCTAAGCGTCTCGATTACCTCAATTTAGAAAGTCGATTTTTGAAGAGTCCAGTTACTGAACGTCCGTCTTTTTATTGAGGATACAATCCCTAATATTCCGATAGTTCCGAAATGACAACTTTAAAAGCTTTGTTGAACCCAACTAGGACTGCTCGTCCTTCGTGTATCGAGTTAGCTGAAAGCGAGAAGCAAATTATGAACTTAAACACGGGACTTTCACAGTGCTCCCAATCTTCTTAGGGAAAGAAAATGAAATCCCTATTTCCATGTTAGGGACTTTGGGGAAATTTCTAGTACCCTAAAGATTAGAAACCTTGATGATGATGCTTTGAAACTCAGGTTATTCCCTTTTCCTTGAAAGATAAAGCCAAATCGTGGCTATATAGTTTGGCTTCTGGTTCAATTGAAACATATGAACAACTTACATCTGCCTTTTTGAACAAGTTTTTCCCTAGGCACAAAACATCGTCTATTAGGACGAAAATATGTACGTTTTCTTAACAGGAGGGAGAATCTTTGTATAGGTATTTGAAAAGTTTCAATGAATTATTAGCCCAATGTCCTCATCATGGTCTAGAAAAGGTTAGGTTAGTTCGGATCCTTTATGAGGTTTAGATTATTCTACTACAACCACGGTAGAATCTATGTGTACAGGTGGGTTTGAAAACCAAGCAGTTGATGAGGCGATTACATATTTGCATGAAATCGCCAAAAAGACCCAACAATGGTAAAATAATAGGAGCCCAGAAAAAAATTCTTAGGAAGAGGAAACATTAATAGGGTAGAAGGAGGTTTTGAATCATATGCCAAAATTGCTGCAATAGCAAAAAGATTAGAAGCTTTAGAAGTGGGTCACACTAGTGGTAGATTGGAGCCTTTTTGGGACGGCCGTAATAATGAAGAGCAAGCCAAAGCTCTATATAATAACACTATATTTGATAACCGTAAAAAGTTTGACCCATATTCAGAAACCTATAATCCTGGTTGGAGAAACCATCCAAATTTTTCGTGGTCTAAGGGCCAGAGTCAAGGTCAGTTTAGTAATTCTAATGCTCCTCCAGGTTTTGGTTACACTAAGAATTCTTCAGGCTCGAGAAAATAAAAGACTAGCTTAGAGGACTCTATTAAGATGTTAGCAAAAACTCGGGATATGTTAGCACAGAACCAAATTAGTTTTCAACAGAAACCAAGCGAGAACTTTCAAACTAATGCTCAGAGTCTTGCTAAGTTAGAACTTCAAGTGAGCCAAATAGCTAAGACCTTAATTGAGAGAGATAACGGAAGGTTCCCTAGTCAGACTAATCCCAATCCTAGAGGAGTTCATGAAGTAGGTGCAAAAACATCGAATCGGTTGAATGCTATTAGAACCATTAGGAGTGGTAGAGTAGTAGACAATCGGAGGTAACCATGCCCGATAGTGAACATCTTGTAGTTCACCCCTCGGGATCTCACCCCTCGGGACCACCACTAGGCGAGGAGGTGATAAAATTTACGATGATGTCAGTTCACATTCTGAGAGGTGGGATTACGTGCCTGGAAACCCCGTTCCCCAACTATTAGTACCAACAAAGAAGGAATCGAACTTTAATGACATATTGGAGGTTTTTAAGCAAGTTACCATAAACCTTCCTTTATTATATGCAATTAGGAAAATTCCTGCCTATGCCAAGTTCCTTAAGGATATGTGTACGCGAAAGTGAAAACTTAGCGTCCATAAGAAAGCCTTTTTAGCTAGTCAAGTAAGTTCAATCATCCAGAACACCACAACTCCAAAGTACAAAGACCCAGGTTCCCCTACCATTGCTTGTACAATAGGTAAACACCGGGTAGAAAAAGCTTTACTTGACTTAGGAGCCGGTGTGAACTTCTTTGCCGTACCATGTGTACTTAAAGCTAGGACTTGGTGAAATGAAAACTACTCAGATGACATTGCAGTTAGCTGATAGGTCTATTAAAATTCCTCAAGGTGTTATTGAGGATGTTCTTATTGAGGTCGACAAGTTTATTTATCCCGGTGGATTTCGTGGTCCTAGATACCCAACTTTGTCCCGAGGCCAGAGAACCGGATACACTGTGATTTTAGGTCGCCAATTTTTAGCTACGTCTAATGCGATCATTAAGCTGTTGAAATGGTGTGATGAATTTATCTTTTGGTAATATGACTATGGAGATGAACATTTTTAATGTCAGTAAGATGCCTTATGAGCTAGATGACACATGTGTTGAAGAGGTTAACATGATAGAAACCTTAGTTCGGAGTCATTACAAACATTTTGTACGAAGACCCATTAGAAACTTGTCTATCCCATTTTGGTTTAGATTTTGATGACGATAGAACTATTGAACAAGTGAATGCTCTATTAGATTCTACCCACATGTTAGACACTGATAGATGGAAAGCTAGGTTTGAACCATTACTAGTTTACTGAGACTACCTTAATTCCTTCTTTAGAAGAGCCTCCTAAGTTGGACCTAAAACCACTACCCGACACTCTAAAGTATGTGTTTTTAGGCCCATCTGAGACTTTTACTGTGATTGTAGCTTCGATTTGGATAGTGATCATGAAAGTAGGCTAGTAAAAGTACTTCAAGACAATAAGGAAGCTTTAGGGTGGACTATAGCGGACATTAAGGGTATAAGTCCTCTTGTGTGTATGCATCAAATTCATTTAGAAAAAGACTCCAAATCTTCTAGGGATATGCAACGTCGGTGAACCCTAACATGAAAGACGTAGTTCGAAAGAGGTGCTTAAGTTGTTAGATGCGGGTATTATCTACCCAATTTCGGACGGTAAGTGGGTCAGCCCCGTTCGAGGTTGTCCCCAAGAAATCGAGGTATCACTTTGTAGTCCCGAATGATAATAATGAGTTAATCCCAACCCGAGTGACCACGTGATGGCGTGTACGCAATATCGACTATAGGAAATTGAACAAGGTCACAAGGAAGGAT
This sequence comes from Papaver armeniacum, assembly GCA_023531295.1. Lineage (NCBI taxonomy): Eukaryota > Viridiplantae > Streptophyta > Magnoliopsida > Ranunculales > Papaveraceae > Papaver > Papaver armeniacum. The sequence goes on along the minus strand of JAJJWW010016524.1, from coordinate 62,642 downwards.
CACTTTCCCCTTCCTTTTATCGACCAAATGCTAGAGAGATTAGTTGGACATAGTCATTATTGCTTCTTAGATGTCTACTCCGGTTATAATCGAGATCATTATTACCCCGGAAGACCAAGAGAAAACCACTTTTACCTTTCCCCTTGGTACCTTTGCGTATAGACGCATGCCTTTCGGGCTATGTAATGCCCCTGCGACTTTACAACGTTGTATGATGAGCATATTCTCGATATGGTAGAAACGGTTTTAGAGTCATTATGGGTGATTTTTTGATGTTTGGTTCATCTTTTGATGAGTGCTTGCATCATTTGACATTAGTGTTGACTAGGTGTAAGGAAAAGAATTTAGTGCTTAATTGGGAAAAATGCCATTTCATGGTTAAATCGGGAATTGTGTTAGGGCACATCGTTTCTTCTAAGGGTATAGAGGTAGATAAAGCCAAAGTTGACCTTATTAAGACTTTACTGAGTCCCAAAACCGTAAAAGATATTAGGTCATTCCTAGGGCATGCGAGTTTTTACTGTCGATTCATTAAGGATTTTAGCTTGATTTCTAGACCTCTTTGCAATTTGCTTGCAAAAGATGTTAAGTTTATCTTTGATGATGCTTGTTTAGAGGCTTTTGAAAAGCTTAAGAATTTACTCTCTCTTGCCCCATAGTCCAGCACCTAACTTGGAACCTACCCTTTGAAATTATGTGTGATGCTTGATTATGCTATAGGTGTTGTGCTAGGTCAACGAGAAAACAAATTACTTCATGTGATTTACTATGCTAGCAAAACTACGAATGATGCCCAAATGAATTATACAACTACCGAGAAGGCCCCGTTAGCCATCGTGTTTGCCTTGGATAAGTTTAGATCCAACCTATTAGGTTCTAAGGTCGTGTCTATCACGATCATGCTGCTTTGAAATACCTTTTGTCTAAGAAGGATACCAAACCTAGATTGATTAAGTGGATCATTTTGTTACAAGAATTCTGTCGACATTAGAGACAAAAAGGGTGCCGAAAATTTGGTAGCAGACCACTTGTCTAGGCTAGTTGTTAGTTCCCCTAATGATTCCCTTCCTATAAGGGATGGCTTTCCTGATGAACAATTGTTCTCTGTTTCCCAATCACCTTGGTATGCGAATATAGTGAATTATCTTGTTACTAGTCGAACCCCTCAACATTGGGGTAAGCAAGATCGTTCTAGGTTTTTAGCCGAGGTTAAGCATTTCTTTTGGGACGATCCTTATCTGTTTAAGTATTGTCCATACCAGTTATTAGGAGATGTATACAAGAGTGACCAGTCTAGTATTACCTCCTTTTGTCATGAACATACATGTGGGGGTCATTTTAGTGCTAAGAAGACTGCTGCTAAGATATTGCAGTGTGGTTTTTACTGGCCTTCGTTGTTTAAAGACTCCCATAGTCATTGTGTTTCTTGTGAGCGTTGCCAGAGGTTAGGAACCATTTCCCGTAGAAATATGATGCCTTTGAACCCTATTTTAGTGATTGAGATCTTTGATGTGTGGGGCATTGATTTTATGGGTCCATTTCCTAATTCTTTAGGTCATCTTTACATACTTGTCGTTGTAGACTATGTGTCTAAGTGGGTTGAGGCTAGGGCTGTCAATGGATATTCGATATCCGGTAGCCGTTTTCGAATATCCGGATTCCGTTAGGTTAATATCCGACATAACGGTTATCCGATATCCGATAACCTTAACGTAACGGATATCCGTTTATTAACATAGCGATGCGGTTAAGGGAGTTTCCGTTAGGTTAATATCCGATACCGTTAGTGTATAACTATATCATAAAATTTTGGAAATTTTCGATACCTAATACCCTTTAGGTTTACTCTTTAGCCATTTGATTACGTCTCTCCTAAGTAAATATCGGAAATTATCGAATATTAACGATTACTTGAAAATTATCGGAAATTATTGAATATTATCGGAAATTATTGGAAGTTTTTGTATCAAGAGTAGATAACGGAAATTATCGGAATAATATCCGATATCCGATAGCTTATCCTTAACCTTATCGATATGGAATTTTTGAATTCCGACGGATATTATCGGATACCGGATATCCGATAACCCTTAACCTTAACCTTATCGGTATTGCCAATATCCGATGGATTTTTATCCATTGACAGCCCTAGTTGAGGCGGTTCCGTGTAAAACAAATGACCACAGGGTCGTAGTGCAGTTTTTGAAAGAGAACATACTTACACGTTTTGGTACGCCGCGAGCTATAATTAGTGATGGAGGTTCACACTTTTGTAATAGACCGTTTGCACTTTTAATGAAACAATATGGTATTACCCACAAAGTAGCAACCCCATATCACCCAAGTATAAACAAAATACATTGGACTAACTGCAAATCACTCTCATCACCGGAACAAGCGTGAATCTCTAATAACAAAATCCCAGCTAACGGGAATCACAAGTAACCACATAATCACAGGTAACCAGTAGCCATAACAGTATCGCCCGCTTACATACGGAGAGTTTGGATGGTGAGACTTGATCCACAACACGAAAACATTTTTTATAATGAAGGATCTTATATTTTTCTACAAAAAAAAAACAATAAAGATTCAGCAAAAAAAGAGTAATGATTAATGCATAATAGCCTTAACCTTTCAAGCATGAAAGAAAAGATCTGTCAAACTTGATACATCAGATTAGCTTCAGAAGCTAAGATATTAGTTTTCCAATGAAATTTCTTTTTGGGGAGAGGTTTTCCAATGAAATTGGTTTCTCCTTTCTTTTCTTACATGTTGTTTCTCCTAAAGCTTCCAATGAAACTAAGCTGTTTGTATGAGGAATCACTTCAAATGAATTCCAAATATGTAGCCTTTTCATAGTTTTCGTTTTCGGGTAATAACAAAAGAGTGCCTGATGATTAGCTTTATGCTTAAGTAGAATCAAACCACTCTTTGTAACAGCGAATGGTCTGTAATTCCAAACAGATGGTGAATCTAGAGTTATGCTGAACTCCTTACACCACCTCCATGACTCTGCCTTGTTATCGGTAGTTATAATACTCTTCTTCAACGATGCCTTCTTAAGAGTCCATATATCTAAACACTCAGAAGGGTTGCAATCATTTTCACAGCCACTGATACACAACCACTCTCCCAGTGATCCTAGAATATAACTGAACTGATAACTTAACCCCCTAAAAGGTCCGGGTGGGAGGACATGGAGCGTTTCATCTAACAAATTGAATGCCATTATGTCTTTTCCATTCTTACCCAACCAATGAATAGCTCCATTAGCAAAGACACCAGGTTCTGGATATAACCAGCTTGTGATTACCCCTTTATTTCTCCACCCATTACCACCACCAAGAGTATATACTTGTATATCTCCTTTACCAGAACACTTGTCGTATAAGATTCTAACAACCTTGTACTCGTGGGTTTGAGGAACGTAACCAAAACCACTATATATTCTAAAAACATTATCGTACTCATTATTTTCGTTAAATCCTTGAAGATACAGATATTCTCTTGTAATCGGATTATAGATATGGATTGGATCCTGTAAGTGGACGCTATTCTCAGTTAAGCAAATCAAACCATTGCAAGAACCAATTAATGATCTCATTCTGTAATTTCTAGTGGTTTGAAATCTAAATTTGTTTTGAATGCAATGCCCATTGTAATCAGTATTATTCCCCTCATCAAACTCTCCATAGTAGTAACACGGGTGACCTAGTTTTACCGATTTAACTAAGAAAATAAGACCTAGAGTACTTACCTTTGACACAACACCATTATCGTTGCGATTATGATGATGATGGTGAGTGAGTCGCAAACGTATCGCAAGGAGAGCACGCCATGTTTTGCATACTCGTCGACATTCCAACACTATATCAACTGATAATCGTGAAAATATGTCTGATGCAACTTCTACCGGGAGATTGTCCATCACTGATGAATGAGACAGAATCGAGTTACTTCAAAACCCTATGCTACCTCTATATATAGGGTGTTCTTTGAAGATTCGGTAGATTTTAGGAAACTGCTTGTTATGACTTTTCATCATAATGGGGAAAGAGGTCTAACCCGTTATAGTTTGTGTTTGAATCCGCTAACCCGTACAAACTGACGGATAGCCCACCAACCCGTAATGTAAGTTGGTTCATTTTTTGATAGCTAGATTTTCTTATCCTTCCCATCCGGAACTCTTATGACCTTCCAACAGGGATCTCTTATAATTCTGAGCACAGATGGGTAGATACTAGTAGAATAGAGAATTGAAAGATTCCATTAATGAAGAAAGGGAATTACAGAGAAAAGATTTACACAGAGTTTTCTTAGATAAAACACAATGTACTGTGTGGACAGTACTTATAGTTGTCCGTACAACTCAATGACAGCCATACGTTAACACACACGTGCGAAGTATATGTGTACTAGACCAGGACATATATGTGAAGATAGTCTACACAGAAAGATATGTGAAGGTTATCTACACAGACAGACTATAACACTTACTATGTCACTAGATACAAGTGATCGCTATCACTAATTAAAATGGCGAATGTGATTAGCAGACATTGACCTTGTAGGACTGCGGGATCCTATCTATTTTTGGTACCTTAAAGACCAGGGAAATCTGTCAACTTATACAAGGAGCTCAAATAGAACGGAGTATTATTATGCAAAAAAATAAAGTGAATGCAGTTAAAGCTATTAAGAACGTGGTGCACAAGGGAACGGTAATAACGACATTGAAGAATGAAAAAAGAAGTGTCAACATTTCTAGGGGAAGAGACATTAGAAGAGGCAAACATACCAGGGGACGGACCGGGGAATTAGCATTGGGCGGAGGCTAAACTTATGCAAAAAAAAAAAAAAAAAAAAAAAAAAAAAAAAAATTATGCGAGGTACAAAAGTTTCACAAAAGAAAGTAGTACCTTTTTTTGATGCAAATATATTTTCTAAGCTTTATACCAATCGGTGAACCATACACCACCTCACCTGCAAGGCTGAAACATGAATCACCAAAACCTTACAAAATCTCAAGTGGTTAGCTCCATAAAATTAACAAAAACCATTCGCAAACCAAATCTCATTCAATTTGTAGCAAAAAATTACATTTCATTAAGCTTGCATAAGTAGTTAAGTACAAAAGATAGCAAACTTTATAGCAAAAAAGTTGTTATACTTTAAGATTTTATAAGTACAGGTATAACATTTGAACCATATATATGAAGACTTTCGGTCAGCGATATATATATATAATAACTAGCTATAGCAAAAAATGTGCAACTCATATATACTGACTTGGGCACTAGAACTGAACCTTTCGATCTTTCAATGAAGCGAAGTCATCTATGATAGACTCACATTTCACTTTTTCAGCAATTTCTCTTTCAGCATGGATTACCATACAATCTCCAAGAAACTCATCGCCCATCTTGTTACGAGCTACCGGTTTCACAATATTCATACATGAAAATACCCTTTCTGTAGTAGTTGTTGAAACGGGAAGAGTTAAGACAGGGCGAATTAATCTATCTATTAAATCATAGACATTTGACTTACCAGTTTCAACCAATCTCCTACATAATTCAGCCACAGTAGTCATGTTTCCAAAATCTGGATTGTTGACAACGTCGCATTTGTAATGTTTTAGTTGGCTTCTTAAAACACATACCTCTTGTTCTGTGAAATCTTCAGGATAAAACTTCTCCGCTAGACGGCAAAGGGAATCAATGTCAAAAGATTTATAACTTTCATCAGGACTGAAAGCTGTACACAACACAAGTAGCTCCATTGATTCCTCTGTGAATCTACGGCTTAGCTCCATTAGGTGAAAATCTATGACGCATTAAATATATCAAAGCGGTAATGATGCTCAATGGTAATATGGTCTTCTGTGACAAGAGCAGTAGTTCCCATCATATATTGATCTGAAAATTCAGGAAGGACAATGTCATGTTCATCACAAAGAGTTTAACACTTAGAAAAAAGTATCCCAATTTTCGTCTCTCAACTCTTGAAGAAGCACTTTTGTAGTCTTGACCGGATGCATGGCATTAACAATGTCTTGATTTTTTTACTTTGTAGAGCTTGACATAGCACTTCGGTTATCTCCATAACACTTTTCACCAAGTGTAAGATAAAGACAAACTCAAAAGATCTGATAGCAAGATACGCACCTTTAGCTGTCCCCCTTATCTTAATGGTTTTTCCGTCTTTCATAATGTTTTGAAGAACTATACAAGCTGATTTATACATACGAATCAAACTAAAGACAGAACCAAAATGTGAGCTCCAACGAGTATCTGCGGCACGTTTCAAAGTATGAGTTTGATTGGCTCCGGAACCAGACTCAAGTTCACCATTAGCTAATTTGGTGGCAATCTCTAATCTTTTGGTGATTTCAATGACGATTGTGACGCTTAGGAGAAGCCCCAACAAGCTTGACAATAACTGCTAACTTCTCAAAAAACAAATAAACATCTTGCTCATCGGCGATTGCTCCTACTAATGATAGTTGTAACTTTGAGCAAAGCAATGAACATAATAAGCATATGGACATTCTTTACGAAACAATGCACGCAATCCATTCCATGCGCCTCTCATATTACTTGCACCATCATACCCCTGACCCCGAATATTTTCTATTAAAAGGCCATATGAAGCAAGAGCCTCGGAGATCTCCCTCTTCAAAGTTAAGGCTGTGGTGTCCTCAACACTTCTAACTGCGAAAAAACGCTCTCTAATGAAACCATCATTATCAACAAATCTTATAACAATGGCCATTTGTTCTTGAATTGAATAATCTTGTGCTTCATCCACAAGAATACGAGAACTTAGCATCTCAATTTCTGTACGTATGGTTTCTCCCGACCTTGTTAGCGAGAATATGTAGAATTTCCTTTTGAATCTTCGGTGAAGTATACATTGCATTTCAGGTGCTTTTTGTAAGACAACTTCAGCAATTTTATCATTCAATATAGATGCAAATATTATCAAACCGACAAATTTGCCACGATTTGTTGACTCAAGTGATTCATCATTACCTCTGAAAGCACATGCATAAAGAGCAAGAAATCGAACTGCTTCAATTGTTGTCATTAGTCGTAGCTTTGTTCCTTGCTATTTTCTCTTTACTTTGTTTTTTGATAGCTCTATCAATATGGCGAGATGGCCTCCTTAGGTTCTCCAAGCTTTGACCCACATCCATGTGAAAAGATTCGTGATCCCCAACATGTTGAACAAATGAACATGCGAGATACTTTCTTCTTGGAACCAATCCTCTTGAAATCTGCAAACCATCTCTTGTAAATGCAGCACGTTGTGGTGGATGCATTTTCAAAAATAAAGCAAGGGGAAGCAATATGCTTTGTTCTTTTCGATAGAGTACTCTAGCCATGAGTGCTTTTTCAACCAACTATATTGGAAATAGCGATTTTGTTTTCCATCCCAAGAAGGAGGATATTTAGAAAGTTTAGGTTTAAAAAGGTCCCTGTTTTAAATATGCTCGACGTACCTCATCTCGTTGATTCACGGGATAGTCACAAATTTGAGTCGCATGCACGGATCACGCTCATACAAAACACCACTGGATTCCGTACGGACTGAACATACATTTATTTGAACTGCAACTTCTTTGGATTTACTAGATATAGTTGGTTGAGCATATGATGGGTTCTTTTCTTTGCTTGAGAAGTATCAGGTTCATGGTGTGATGATGTAGGGATGCCAGTAGAAATGTTGTTGGTAGAAGGAAACAATTCTCTTGGTTTATCACCCCCCTTCGCCTTAGGCTTGAAAAATGACTCAATCGTTTTCAGTTTCTTAGGCTAGGTTGAAGATGGTCTAGCGACATTGTAACTTTGAATGGAATTAGTAGATACATGAAATCAAAACTAATAGCCTACCACTTGCTAAAAAAATACCCAATTTAAAACTGAAATCAACAAGAATAAAGTGTAATTAACATTTAATATACACCCAAATTCCCTATAAATCAATGTCAAACTAATAACACTATGAAAGAATTAAAACCCCTAAAATTCAGAACCTCAAATAATAGCCCTAATTTCTAAACACAGTAGGAGAAGTAGAGAACCCTAACAGGCTAACAAAAATTCAATCCACCAGCCAATTAATCAAGATAACAAAATTACATTTACAAGGATGTATAACCAAATTAAAGCCCTAAATTTTAAAAGAAATATCTCCAGCACAAAAATCATACCCTAGATTGACTAATTGAGATGCTAAAACGAAAGTTAGAAACAATAACTAGTATAAGTACCTTGACTAATTGAATTTCTAACTGGGGCGCATTACAATTTTTCACAGAAGTATCATGTATGAATCAAACTATCAAACCCTTGGAGTTGGATACCTGCAGCACTAGCAGTGAGGAGAGGCTAACACGAAGTTCGAACAAGGAAGAGATAAGATAAATTTATTAAAGAAGTCTCATCTTACCCCACAATATCAATTCTCACACGTTCCCACTCACAACTCACACGTATAAATTCTTTGTTATGGGCTATTATAAATTCAGTGTTGGGCTAATACCAAAAATAAACTGAATATACATACTATAAAAATTTTGCAGCAAATTTAGGGACGGGCTAGAGCCTCGTTTAGCCCCTTGCTAGGCCCGTCCCTGAAACATACCAACGTGATAAATATAGATTGAGAAAGTTCAAAACATGATGCAACAGCTTAAAAATGATGAGAAGACGTCTAACTTTCTCCACCGAAGCATCAATAAATATCAAAGTGTCATCTGCAAATTGAAGGTAAGAAATAACAGAGCCATGATTCACCACTTGGAAACCGTAAAGTTGTCCTCTCTCAGCAGCATTGTTTATTAATTTAGAAAGAATTTCGACCACGAAAAGAAACAGTTACGGAGATAGTGAATCAACCTGCCTTAAATCCTTACTAGGTTTGAATTTTTCTGTAGGTCCACCATTTAAGAGAAGAGATAAATGAGAATAAGTGACACACCATTTGATCAAAGATATCCATCTGTCGCCAAATTTGTACTTTTGCAAGATTGTGAATAAAGCTTGCCAATTAACATTGTCGAATGTTATCGATAAAAAAAAAAAAAAACATTATCGAATGTTTTCTCCATGTCATTCTTACAAAGGATTCCAGGTTTCCTAGCCTTCAACCTACTATCTACATATACATTTGCAATGAGGACGCCGTCAAGAATCTGTTTACCATGTAAAAAAGCTCCCTGGAAATCCGAAATTAGTTTTGACATCACCTTATTTAACCGTATGACAAGTAACTTGGACAATATCTTAGAGCATCTCCAATGCTAGAGGTCAAGGTCATCCTATGTGGATGTCTTATTTATACCTTTTGGTTGTGGGTCATGTACTATAAGACAAAAACTAATAAAGAGAAAGGCTCACTACCTAAAATCCATCTCCAATCCCCAAGGTCTTATCTTACACTTTTTGTCTAAATCTAGACACAAAAGATGATGTGGACTTATGACCCAAGGTCATGAAGAAAGTCTTATTTAGACTTTCTCCTTTACCCCAACTTTAGCCATGTCATCTTACCTATGACCCTCACCTTTGCATTGGAGATGAAACTTTGGTGAAAAAGTATTAAATCCTATGTGTCATGCTAATTTAAGACCTCTACCCCTTGCATTGGAGATGCTCTTATACACCATACCAATAAGACTTGGGGGTCAGAAATCTCTAGGAGTGCGAGAATCCTCTGTCTTGGGAATAATGGTCGTAAAAGAGCAATTAAATTGCCAATCAATTGAACCAAACCTGTGGAAGTCTTTGACAACATTCATGAAATCCTCTTTTAACTCGCAATTTTCTTTATAACTTCTTTTTTAATTTCAACTTGTTATATAACCCATGCTTACCTCACGCCAGAAAACTAGGTCTTACTTCATTACTACTATTTATGAGGAGCTTTATATGAGCAACACTAACCACTGCTCTCATATATATCTCTGTAAATAATATCATGTTCTCTAAGTTTCTAAATTTCATCATGGTATCAGAGACTAATTGATCCATATGAGCGTGAAAGTTGTTCACGAGGTCCGGAAGGGTTTATGATAGAGTAGTGATGCTTTTGTTCAATCTGTTATATAATCCATGAAATATTCACGATTTTGAAACTTTAAACCTACGAAAGCTATTATAGAGATGAAGTTATTGCCACAACATCAGAATTCTTTCGTCTCTGGGCCAAGTTTTTCTCATCTTTATTATCTCCAATAGAAAAACAAAAACATTAAGAAAGAAGAGGAAGGATATTAAAGCATAATAAGTATGAAAAGAAGATCTGTCAAACTAGATGCAGCAGACTAGTAACGAATTCAGAAGCTAAAGCTTTCCAATGAAATTGATCTTTCCTTTCTCTTCTTACTTGTTTTTTTCTCCTAAAGCTTTTAATGAAACTAAGCTGTTTGTATGAGGAATCCCCTCAAATGAATGCCACATCCCAAGACTTTTCATAGTTGCCGTTTTCGGGTAATACCAAAATAGCTTTTGTTTAAACTTGAGTAGAACGAAACTCTCTGTGATAGCCAATGGTCTATAATGCCAAGCGGATGAAATTTCTAGATCTATACCTAGTTTTAGTTTCATCAAACACTCCATAATAAAGTGGTTTACATAAGCTTACCGAATCAACTAGGAAAATAAGACCTAATTAAAGGTACCTTTGAAATAACACCATGGTTGCGATCATGATAATGGTGAGTGAGTCGCAAGTGCATCGCAGGGAGATTACGCAATGTTTTGCATACTCGTCGACATTCTAAGACATCTTCAACTGATAATAACGAATGCTATCTCGACTGGGAGATTTTCCATCAATGATGATATTGATACAGAGTGATTTCAAGAATACTTCAAATTTCTGATACCTCTATATATAGGGTGTTCTTTGGACAGTCGGCAGACTTTAGGAAACTTCTTCTTATCACTTCTCATCTTAATGGGGCAATCCGCCAACCCGTACAAACTCACGGATACTCCACCAACCCGCAAATTTAAGTTGGCTCTTTTTTGATAGCCAGTTTTTTCTATGTTCCCATCGGGAACTCTTATAACATTCCAATCGGGACCACTTATGATTTCAATCATAGAAATTTCAAACTGATAAAAAATTTACACAACATCTGAAAAACAGTTTGAAGGGGTCTTAAGGCACTGTAGTTTTTTGACCCAAGTATTATGATTCAAATTTGCTGGGGGATTTTTTCTACCTTTCTTCAATTGATGTTCAGTGATCGCATGACTAGACTTCAGGACTAATTTCAGAGCTCAGGTGGGTAGATACAAGTAATCTCTATGACTAGAATGCAGAATGTGATTAACAGATTTAGTCATTGACCTTGTATGACTGCGGGATCCAATCTATTTTTGGTACCTCTCGTCATGGAACTTAGATATCATGGAAATCTATCAACTTGTACAAGGAGCTCAAATAGAACCGAGTATTATTAAGGAAAAAAATAAACTGAGTGCACTTATAAAGCTATTAAGAATGTAGTGAACAAGGGAACAGTAATAACATTTAAGCATGAAAAAAGAAGTGTTAACACTTCCAGGGGAAGAGGAAGAGGCATTAGAAGAGGCAAAAATACCACCGTGGTAAATGTTGATTCATAAAGTTCAAAACATAATGCAGCAGATTCATAATAACTTCAAGTTGGAATAAAGCTAGCTGATCCTTCATCATCACCACCACTTGATAAAATTAGTCTTCTGACTCTTCTCTTTCTTTTCTTACATGTTGTTTCTCCTAAAGCTGTCAACGAAACAAAGCTATTAGTATGAGGGATTACTTCCAGAAAATTCATAGTCCCAAGTGTTTTCCAAGTTGCGGTTTTCGGGTAATAACAAAAGAGTGTCTGTAAATAAGGAGCCTCAGGTACATTGTACTCGAGTAGAACCAAACCACTCTTCATAACAGCGAATGGTTTGTAATGATAAGCGGCTGAATTTTCTAGAGTTACACGTATACTAAATTCCTTACACCAGCTCCATGACTCGTCCTTGCTATGCGTAGCTGCAACACCCTTCATCGATGATGTCCTCTTGTAAGTCCATATATCTAAGCATTTAGGAGGGTTTGGGGTATAAATTCTGCGGCCACTAACACACAACCACCCTCCAAATGATCCAAGAATAGAAGTTATCTTGTAAGTATGTGGCGGAAAAGGTCCAGGGGTCGAGAGGACGTGAAACTTTTCATCTGACAAATTGAAAACCATTATTTTACTTTTATGCCAATTTAGCCAATAAAGACCTCCATTAAAGTAGACACCATGCATAGAGTCTAACGATTCGGTGATTTCCCCATTATTTCTCCACCCACTACCAGCACCAAGAGTATATACCTGTATCTGTCGGATTATCTTGGGTTGATAGCTACATAGGATTCTAACGACTTTGTATTCATTAGTTCGAAAACTGTAACCAAAACCACTAAATATATGACGAACAGAAGGGTACTGATTATTTTCGTTATATCCCTGAAGGTTTAAACATTCTCTTGTAACGGGGTTACAGATGTGGATTGGATCTTTGACGTCATGCTTTTTATTTACAACCAAACAAATCAAACCATTGCAAGAAGAAACTAGAGATCTCTTGTCATACTTCCGCTGGATTCGAAGGAGAGGATGATTTATTGGTCTAAGTGTGTTTTGAAAGCACTGTTCATCAGTAGTGTTCTCATCAAATTCTGCGTAGCTAAGTGGGTGACTCGTACCTTTTGGTTTTGCAGACTCGCGTAAGAAAATAAGACCTAGAGTACTTACCTTTGAGCTTCCAATACCGTTAATGTCTTCACCATGGGGATTGTGGCTGTGTCGCAATAAGTGCATCGCAGAAAAGTTGGCTTGATCAAGTGATAGGAGATTTCCCCATGTTTTGCATACTCGTTTGCATTCCAAGATTATTTCAGCTGGTAATCGAGAAAATATATCGGACGATATCTCAACTGGGAGATTCTCCATCACTGATTAAACGGATTCGTTTAGATTCGGAACCCTGTTCTCTGTCTGTTTATATACGTACGGTCTTGTTTGTTGAGTCGGTATATTCTGGGAAATTGCTGGTTATAACTTCACATCTCAAAGAGGTCACGAGCTATAAATCCTGACCAACTGGTTCTAGGGTTAGAGTTTAAGTTTTCAAATCCCCCAATGCCGGATCAACCAGCACAAATTCAAGGGTAGCCCACCAACCCGCAATTTAAGTGTGGTTTTCATTGATATTTTTTCACTTGATGTCTGCACTTATTGAGTGCCCCACGGATCTTTGTCCCTTCATAAGTGAAATTCCTCTCTTACACACCATTCAAGCTTTAACATTGTTTCTCTGATTAACGTTGTTTCCACGAAGAATTTTTATCTTTATTTTTCAAAGAAAATAAAAAATATATCATTTTATTTGTAAAAATTCTCCCAGTATCTATTCAGCATAGCAAGTAGCCACATATGTGCCTCATTTCGCACTTGGAAAGGAGACTCAAGTGGACTTGCGGGTCTACATTTAAGGGCAGTAGTTTACTGGGCTATAACTTTTTATTTAATTTTTCCCTTCTTCGGTTTTTTTTTTTGATAGAAAGGAAGATTTTATTATAGGAGAGAATATACAAAGAGTCTACCAGAGGTAGAAAGCAAAGAAAAGAAGGAAATCAAACAAAAAAAACCAAAAACTAAGTTGCAGCGAATATAAATTCCCAATTTGAGACAGAATAAGAAAAATTTAAGTGTACGCTTGAACCTTTAAGCGACAGCCCATGATAAAACCAAAGATTTTGCCTCGTCACCCAACTCGCATCCACCTTAAACTCATAGTTCTTCTCGAAAATACGACAATTCCATTCTCTCCACAAAATCCACACAATAGCGGCTGGTAACGAATCCCATACAATTCTTCCTTGAGTTGATAAATTAGGGTGAAACCAACATAGAGCAAGATCTTGGAAAAAATTTCGGAAAGACCCAAGACCAATTTTCCTTAGGCAACAACATATACCAAACCTTACAGGCGATCTTACAGTGCAAGAAAAGATGATCCTGTGACTCTTCAACATTCCCACAGAGTACACAAGAGTTATAAAGATGTACACCTTTCCAATCCAAAATATCTATTGTATTAAGCTTGTTTGTGAACTAAACACCACAACAGAAAGGTTATCTTAGGAGGGATAGCTGGCTTCCATATAAAAGAACTAGGAAAGTTATCCAAACCTTCAGTAGCTTTGTTAATTTCAAATACAATGATTTCACTGTAAACATACGAGTTATCGAACCATCGTCTTGTATCCAACATATTGTCCAGAGAAGGAGGTGAAGAACCAATTAAAACCAGCAAGTCACCTAATTGATTCACTTCCGCAACTTTAAGTAGACGTTTGAAATCAAAACTCCAGCTCCCGGAATCCGATATCATGTCAGCTAATCTTGCGTATTTGTCTTTTGCTAACTTGAAAAGACTACTAAAAGAGTGAGCCAAACTATGATTTCAATCCAACAATCAAACCAGAAAGATATTTGTTTACCCAGTGAATATTCAGGGTTGTGTTGGAGCTAATAAGGGAGCTAGTATCAGCAATGCTTTTCCCTTCTTCGGTAAAGAATCGGTACTCGTTACCATTGTAGCACAGCGACACCGGCACTACCAACACTTCACTGCAAAGTCATAATTTGATAAAATCAGCTGCCCTTGTTACCCTACTACAATTATATCTCTTGTTATGATTTTAATCGTAAGTATCTTAGACTGCCTTCAGAAGTTGCAAGTACTTTCACTTTGAATCGGAAGTTTTGTAATCTAGTAAAAGTGTACCACTAAAACATGAAGGATTTACAAGGGTGTTTGTTTTGCAATGGGTCTAATCTCAAATTTCTTGACATTAAATCAAAATAAAATAAAGTATGGAGATGAACATTAGATCGAACAGGGACTTCAGGAAGTTCATACTTATGCGTCCGATTAATGATGAATTCAGAAGCTAAGATATTAGCTTTCTTTTCGTACGTGTCTTTTCTCCTAAAGCTTCCAGTGAAACAAAGCTGTTTCTATGAGGAATCGTTTCAAATGAACTCCAAATCCCAAGCTTTTTCATAATTGAAGTTTTGGAGTCATAACAAAAAGAGTGTTTGTGCATAAGGATAGGCATGAGCTTTATAATACGCTTGTTTTGGATCCATTCATTGGTTAGGTAGGAACGGAAAAGACATAATGGCCTTTTCCAGGGCATACTCTAACTTCTATTTTCAGATCATCTGGAGAGTGCTTGTGTGCATCCGTAAGTACAGTTCTAATTTTGTACATATATGTACTTTTAAGAAAAGATCGTCAGAGAAGAATATTGCACTTACCCATAACAAGGACGAGTCGTGGAACTGGAAACATTTGACTATATATGTCCATGAGTCCCATTTTTGTGTATTGTTTTATTTGTGCGATATTTCTGGAAAAAATTTTGAACTCGCGGTGCGAGTTCAAAAGCAATTCAGCGACATCGCGAGCGTTGGATGTTGTAGATATGACATCATCAGATCGTTGGATGTTGCAGACATGACATAAGTTCATAAGCTGTGGTTAAGTCATGATGTCATATCTGCAACATCCAGCGGGCTTTGTGATCTTCTATGAGATCGCTATTTGAATTCGCACCGTGAGTTCAAAACATTTTCCGATATTTCTGGAAGATTTTTTACGAAAAAGAGGGCTACTTTTTAGATAATTAAAACAAGGCAAAGACACCATGCTGTGCATATTTCCCACATCTGATTACCCCTTTGTACCTCTACCCATCGCCACCACCAAGAGTATATACTTGTATACATCCTCTACCAGAACGGTCAGCAGATAAATATTCTAACAATCTTGTAATCGTTGGTTTCAGTAATATAACCAAAGCCACTATATATTTTACTAAAATCATGGCGCTCATTATTTTCATTAAACCCTTGAAGATACAAATATTCTCTAGTTATGGGATTGCAGATATTGATTGGATCTCGGAGGCCGTTCTTTCTTGGTTTAGCTAAACAGATCAAACCATTGCTAGAACCAACTAGAGAACTCCGTCCATACTTCCCTTGGTTTTGAAGGAGAGGGTGATTGATCTCTCTAAATATGTTTTGGATGCACTGCTCGTTTTGATCAGTATCATTCTCATCAAATTCTCCATAGCATAGTGGGCCAGCTTTTTGTTTTACTGATTTACTTAATAAAATAAGACCTAGAGTACTTACCTTTGAGCTGCCAATGCCATTGCTGTGATCATGATCATGATTGTTAGTGTGTCGCAATAAGTGCATCTTAGCAAAGTTAGTTTCATCAAGTGATATGAGATTTCTCCATGTTTTGTACTCGGTTGCATTCCAAGACTGTATCAACTGATAACCGAGAGAATATGTCCAATGATATCTCTAGTGGAACATTTTCCATTAAGAATGATGAAAAGGATTCGCTTAATGTGTCCACATCAAAACCCTAGTGATGACTTCTTTATAGGATTGAGGAGATTGCTTGCTTGTTACGATTCTCAACTTCAAGGGCCCGAATTCTGGGTCCTAACCCACTGGATCTTTTGTTTCGAATCCATTAAATGGCAGGTCAAACCGTATAATAAATTTTCGAGATGCCCACAAGGCCACAAGCCCGCAGTTTTGGACTTTGGAGAGACTTCCAATCGGGAAACTTATGCTCAGATGATACAGTGATGGTGGAGATTTTGGTGCTTGCCTAATTTGGAATTCATAGAAACAAAGAAATAACATCCCCGCAAAGGGACTTAAAAAATGGCCCGATCCCGCATATATGGCTCAGTACTGCTAAATTCCAAAACCGGTAAACATGACCAAAAAGGCAAAGTATGACCGGAAAACATGACGCCCACGTACCAGCACATGATTGCGCGATGAATTTAGTATGAACATTTTTTTTTTTGGTGTGCACTAATAATGCGTTTGAAATATTGACCAGTCAACTGGACTCATGTTCATGGTATAGAACACTCGTTACTATCTAGTCAACGGAAGACAATGTTGGAAAACGATTACTAAAAGATAATTTTTAAGGTTTTAATAAAATTACAATTTATTGTTTCTTTTGTAAATGAAAAAACTTATTAGTCCCACATTGTGGAGTTTCCAAATTTTAGTTGTTTTAAGAGACTATATAAGCATTTTAGTCCCACATCGGGGAGTTTTTTCTACACAAGTTGTGTTTGTCAATTATATAAACAAATTCACTACTTTTGTAAAATCTATTGGAAAGGGATTGCTCTATATTTTAGAGGGATCCCTAAGGGAAAATATTTTATAGCGTTTACAGGCGTTCGCGATTTTCCTTGACGGTTTTTTGGGAGTTACTTGACTCAAGTTGAGCATCTACTACATATGCTAGTAGTAGGTATAGTAGGGTGTTTTATCCTGGAGATATCCGTCCTGTGAGGTCTATAGTATCACTCTTGAGTATAGCCGGGCGATAATGTCTTAAGGGGAACGTGTTGAACACGTGACTCACTCTGTTTTTCAAAGTTTTGCCTTGTTGTTGTTGCGGAGATTTGGGAGCTCGTCCGTTTCATCAAATCGATCACTTCCACTATAAAAGGAGCTAAGTATCAATAACTTTTGCTTATTTGATTTTTCCTTATTTTTGATTATTGCACCCAACAATCTTAAGACATTATAATTTGTATTAATCAAGAATGGTTGATTGGTTTGTGAATCATGTATGTTAATTATGGAGTGAAAAAACAGAAAACGAATTTTTGGTCAGCTGTAGAGTTTCGAATTTATCTCTCAACCTAGAAGGAATTTCGATGAACCCTTTTAACACAACGTAGTGGACATCCTGATAGTAAACCACGTAAAATTTCAGAATTTTTGGAGTTGTAAAAGTATTTTATTGATATTTTACAAAACAGAGAAACGTTCCCGAAAAATTCTGACGGGCAGAAATGTTTTGTTAACTAAAGTAGTTTTTATGGGGTAACCATGAGTTTTTTGATATGGTGGTTCAACCGAAGTTTGTAAATCTAGATATTATCTTCAAAACTCATATTTTATCTTCCGTTTCGAAACTAAGGTTTCTGAGATGTGGTGTATTAGGTGATTGGGAAGTTATCATCTCCGTAGTCAGAGTATAAACGAAGATTGTGAAATGAAACTGGAAAGGGACATGGCTAACACTAACAGGCGCAAGTGGATGAACACAATTTTTCCAAAGATGACAAAGGTTGGAACATCAAACGCAACTCTAAGCATAGTCTTCTTAATAAAGGTATGTTTCATAAACCTGAATCTAGCATTACTTTAATTAAGGGTGATTTTTATATGTGTAAAATTCTATCCATACGACAGTAAATTGTAGGCAACATAAAAACCTTAATTAGTAGATAGTTAATGCTAATTTAGTTGAAACAAACTAGTACGAAGTTCGATGGCATGATCGAAGTTATTTTAATAACTAATGTGAGAGACCAGTAGGTGGACTTTGGAGCCACCAAGCATGTTTGTTGAAATAGAGACCACACCTCCTATCAGAGGATAGGAGATGTCGAGAAACTCTATATGAGTAACTCACCTGCGGCAGAGGTTGCATAAAAGGGAAAGGTCGAGCAGAAGCTCATATCTGTAATATTCTCACATGAATGAAGTTTTCATGTTCCGGGCATATGCAAGAATCTTGTATCTTGTTCTGTTGTAGATGGTAAAATACTTAAGATATTAATTGAATATGGAAAACTTGTCGTACCTAAGGGCATGTGATTTTTAAGGAAAAGTTATAAGACTTAAGGTCAATATAAGCTTAACCAAAAAATTGATGAAGTAGTTGATTCTTGTGTTTTCTTTTGTGTGATTGAATGTTTTGCATGGTAGACATGGAACCGTAAACTTATATAAGTCAATGCATAAACTGGAACCGTGGCTGCATACCCAAATTTATTTTGGATATTGAACACAAAAAGTTAAATATTCGTAGAATCAAAATATGCTATAAACCTTTTAGCAAAATTGCTTAGAGTAATTCTAAGCCCTTAGAATTAATTCAGTTAGACCTAGTTGACATGAAATCAACCCAAACTAAGGTGGTAAAAGGTGTTTTTATAACTTTCATAGATGATTGTACGAGGTACTATCTTGTATACTTACTTAGGGGGGTAAGGATGATTCCTTAGAAGCCTTAAGAGTATAAACTTGAAATTGAAAGCAAAGTAAATGACACCACTAAAAGGTTTAGGTCTGAACATGATGGCAAGTATGAAATTCATATTGGAGAACTTTACTTGTTAAATGGCATTATTGATGAGATCACACCTCCTTATTCACCGTAGTCTAATGGTATAGTTGATCGTAAGAATAAAACCATTAAGGAGATGATTTATGCCATGTTGATTAAAGGATTAAACGCCAACTTTTGGGGGGAGGTCGTCCTCTGATTTTGTAATATCCTGAATAGAGTAACCTTTAAAGGATTAGATAAAACTCCATATGTTTATGAAAGATAGACAACCTTTTTATGCATACGTCAAAGTGTGGGGGTGTTTAGATAAGATATCCTGAGTACCCTACTGCATATAGTTTTTGGTTGTGATTTCTGATTTTTCTGACTTTGGTGTGAATACTATTATGGAATCTAGGCATCTTTGAGTTCTTTGAACATGTTTATTCTTAATCATGTACCTCATTAGAGATGTGATGTTGATCCCTAGATTTATTTTCAAATAGTCAGAACTTATCTTTAAGGAAGATGAATTAGAATTGATCATAGGAGAAGTAAAAGATTAGAACTGAGACTTCTTATGGACCTGACTTCTTAATAAGCCTAGCTTAAATGAGCTTCATACTCGTAAAGAAGCCATAACATCTATTGAAACCCCATTCTGGTAAGAAGCTTCACTTAGTGAAATGGACTCAGTCCGTCGGAACCAAACTTATGAGCTTGCTAGTTTACCTCTAGGGAGTAAGATCATGGATGTAAATGAGTCGAACGTTAGATATATGGAACTGTGGAAAAATATTAGGCTAAGTTGGTAGCTAAAGGCTATAAACTAAAGAAGGTGTAAATTTCCTTGATTCTTATTCACTTGTGACGAGAATTACTTCTGTTGATATGATAATTGATATTGCTTCCATAAAAAACTTGGAGATACATCAGATGGATGTTAAGAAAGCTTTCCTAAAACCGTGAATTAGATAAAGAAATTTACATAGACCAACCGAGGATTTTGTAGTGAAAGGTTATGAAGACAAAGTTTGTAAGTTGAACAAATCTTTGTATGGTTTTCAAATAAGCACGTAAACAAATGACATGGAAAATTTGATCATGAGATAATGTGTAGTGGATTTAAGTTAATGAATCTGACAAGTATATTTATAAGTAACTTGTTAAGGATGCCTGTGTGATTATATGCTTGTATGTTGATGATATGTTTATGCTTGATACAAACATAGATGTGATTAGTTCCACTAAAACCATGCACTGAATGAGAACGTTGACTTGAAAGACTAAGGCTTTTTGATGTAATATTAGGGATAAGGATTAAAAGATAATCAAACATTTATAGTCTTAGTCATTCTCATTATGTTGAATTTGTGCTTAAGATATTGTTTATACCCAAAATTACTTTTGGGCACGAAACACGATGAATGGATAGTTTTGGTGAGTATTGGGGCTTGGAGACAGATTGGAAAGCAAATAAAGAGACAAAGATGAACGCAGGTTTTACGTGGTTCGGCATGGCATGCCTACGTCCACGGATGAATCCCCTTGGGGAGAAATGTTTTATTGATTTTTCTATTACAAAGTATCTTTTCTCTCCTATTGGCTACCCCTTCCTCATTTCTGCTCCCCCCTATTTATACAGTTTCATATCTAAATATAACATAAATTACATTAACTGCTCATTCAAGCCACCATCATCAATTCTGTATGAAACAACTGTAGTTAATTCTGCATGTATGAAACTGATGCCTTTAGTATTGCATGGCTGAAACCTGCTGCAGATTAAGTACCGCATGGCTAAAATCTTCTGCATTAATCTTACATGGAATTCAATGGATGAAACTGCTGGAATTCAATTCCGCATAAATGATTCTTTGGCGGTATTGGTGGACACTTGTCTTGGTGAACAGTGACGCATGGGCAAGGACTGGCTTTATGGTTGACAGACGTGATGGCTGGCAGCGTGGATGGAGGCTGGCTGGCAGCATGGTTGGAGACTGGTTGATAGACATGATGGCTGGCAGCGTGGGTGGAGCATGGTTGGAGAGTGGTTGACAGTGCGGAAGAATTTTTGGCTAGGAATTGGTTTGCAGCATTGCTGGTTACAAAACTAAAAAGCGGCTTGGGTGCGATCGTCTTCGATAGTTGGCCAAGCTACGCTTGACTTTGACTTTTGACCGACTTTGACCATTGACCTTGACCGGAAGTTGACTTTGATAGTTGACCGACTTTGATCATTGACCGGTCTGTGTAGACCGGTGGGCTACCTTGGTTGACTGGTTAGTGGGCTTGGATGAGGACCAAAACATGATTCAAGTATCAATTTGGCCCATTAAGTGGTATTTTTACTTATGGTACAAACATCGCCCCCTCTTAACCTCCAACTTGTTGGGGGTTAAGAAAAAATTTTGTGTTCCTTAGTCAATGATAAATCTCGCCCCCAAGTGTGGACTATTGATATTGAGGTGATTGGAGAACTTCCCTTATTTGCGGAAATCAAGACGCCCCCAAGAGTAAATTTATGTTCTTAGCGTAAATAGAAACGCCTTAGTTGATTGTGGAGATCGTAATCAAGTCGCCCCCCAAGTCTTGTAAAAACAAGACCAAGTGATGCAAGAGAAGCTTGATAATGGAGCAGAGTGGTGTTGGAAATGAGCGGTAACAACATTGAGTGAAATCACATTTGTTAGAAATGTGAACACTGGATCACAGGAGTGACGTGCAAAATTGAACTGCAACAGTTGCGATCAGCTGGAATACAGCAGCGATGAGCATGATTGCAGTAGCTGCGGTTAGCTAGACTGCAAGAACTGCGAGCAAAACTGGACTGCATCAGCGGTGATCAGCTGGACTGCAGGAGTGACGAGCAAAATTGAACTATGACATTGCGATCAGTGGAATGCAAAAGAACGATGAACGAAGTTATCTTCATAGCTGGCCGCGATCACCGGACCGCGAAAATCTATGAGCATAGCTGGTACATCAAACTGTGATTAGCTGGAATTCAAAACGACAACGGAAAAGGCTACATCTGCAGCATTGAGATGAGCTGGTACATCGCATCACTTGTGATCACCGGAATGCAGCAAAGAACGAACAAAGTTACTGCCGCAATAGACATTAGCCGGACTGAAGCAGCCTTGAGGGACTTGGTTTTAAACAAATCGATAAACATAGGTGTAACGATTCACGAATAAAACTAGACAAACATCAGTTCGTCCAACCGAGTGCCACTGCATCGCATCGATTCGTCCAATCGAGCACTGAATTCGTAAGCAAAGCCAGGATCGCATCGATTCAGCCCAATCGAGTGCAACATTGCTTTTGAATCAAGTACAAAAATTCAATCAGCATAATTATAACAGGTTTAACATTCACGATTATAAAAATTGTGTAAAAAATATTAGGGTGTACGCTCGCCCCTCTTAATCCTACAACTCGTTGGAGGACTAAGAAGTTGGGTTTCTGACGTTTCGATTTTTTAGAGCTTAACCGCAATTAGGTGCTATGTAACTTGCCCCCAAGCGTATGAAGTGTTACACGGTTGCCCCAAAGAGTAATTTTAGACCACGAGGTGTTACATATCTCGCCCCAAGTGATGGTCGGTCATGTTGAAGTGATATGCAACTTTCCCCCTAAGATAGTAATTGTCATCTTTGCTCAATGCTTGCACAAGGTGCCTTTGCCTTCTTTGCATTTTGCTCGCGCATGGGATTTTGAATAAGTCTCACTACGGAATTCGGGGGGCCAATCCCACTATTCCGGATGCGCGCAAAATTGAAATGTGTGCATCCTTGTTGAGAAGATGCTTGCCACATTAAAGGTGTCTTACCAAAAGTATGCATGAATATATGAAAAGGCGCAAAAATATGTAAATTGTATACTTACCTTATTGAAAATGTTGCTTTGCGACTTCGCTTTCGAAGTGATTAGGATGCCCACCGGGCTATGTCGGTGCTTTTAGCGACGATGATTAGTATAGTTGCCTTAGCGTCTTGTCTCGACTTAGTAATTGATTTGTCCCCGGGATTGGAATGCATCGATTAAGTCCAAGTGGATCGAAGGCAGTTTCTACGAACTTGTTTTTTTATTGTTTGTGATCATTTGTCAAAGAATCTGTTGCTTGTGAAACTGGATTACTGATAGTTCGATCAACCGGTCAGTAGTAATTATCTGGAAAAGGCTGCAGCAGTTCGATCAACTGGGCTGCCGATAGTTTTACCTTGCACCGAAAATGTGCGTGTTGAGGTTTATGATTCCAACCAAGACTCGCGATCTTTGCGTTGTGGGTAGAAAATCGACACAATAGCGCTCGCGAACATTGAACGTGCAGTGCCCGGCATCTTGATAGTGTTTGTCGTGCCACTCGGAACCTCAAAAATTAAATTTTCCAAACTCATGATTTTTCACTTCCATGTTGTAGGTAATTGAAAGACGATTCCAACGAGCCAAAAATCACTCGATTCGGACTTAAAACGAAGAAGTTATTGACGAAACAAGATTTTCGACCAACGGTCTTCTTTTCGCCGAACATCGAAATTTGATGTAACATGAAGCGTCGAACTTTTTCGAGAGTTAATTTGGATGTATCCTGAGGCATCGAAGTTTAATATACCACTGAGCATCAACGGTTTACATACGCCGAACATCGAACTTTGATGTCACACGAAGCATCGAATCTTTTATGATTGATGGAAGTGGGTGATGGACACCAATGACGTGGGTGAGTGAAAGTAAAGTGGGTGAACGAAACTCCTAAAGAGGGTGAACAGATCTGAGGCCGCTCGCCGTCGCCGCCGCTCGCCGGCTCAATTTTTTTTTTTTTGGAAAACTTTCGCCACGCTTTTCACGAACTGTTGCCTTTTGTCTAGAAATTTCTGCAACGGCTGTTGGTGTTGTTATCTTTTCTCTTTGACCTTTTGCAACAGTTTTGGGATGTTGTCTTTTCTCCTTACAATTTTTAGCAACAGGTTTGTTGAACTGTTACCGTTTCTCATGGAATTTTCACCATGATTTTGCTTTGCACTTTTATGGCCCTTTTAAGAATTTTTACGAGATGCATTTTAGGAGGTTTTCCCTCGGGTATTCAGGCACCTTGAGATGTGGACAACTTGACAACTTTGCGATCATGACAGTATTGATTTTGTCATACAGCAAACTTGAACAGGTGGATAATGCGTTATTTGAGAAGCAAATTTTTCCAACTTTGGATTTGAATATACTGCGGATCGAATATCCTGACATGCAGCAGTTTTCCGATGAGTCTGTCTTGGTGGCCTCGACTATGAAGGCCGGATTGCAGCCGATTCACGATCAAGCTGGACTGCGAATCGCGACTAATCGGAATGCAAAGAAATTCGCGACCAATTTGGGACCGCAGATGATCGTAATCAATCATTGGGCCCAACCATGTTGCGGATCAAATATCCAAAGAACAATTTTGATAATGTTTTTACGCCATCTTTTACCGTGAACCGAACGTCTTGACAATAGTTTTAACAACCCCTTGTAGTGGTATAGATTGGGTGCTCTCTGAAGGTAATAGTTTCAAAAAAAAAAAAAGTTCGAATTGCGAATCGGGTTTGGCAGTTTGCGATCAAGCTGGATTGCAGATTATTTTGATCGTACTTGGGCTACTTGTGATTTCGATTAACTGGGCTGCAGGAGTAACTGTTGAAGGCATCCAAACTGGAAATTTCGAGAAATTGTTTTTTTTCCCTGTTTCACAACACCCTTAAAGATCTTTGACGCAAATTGCAACGAACTTTTGACCCTATCATGTTGCGGATCGAACATCCCACAACAGTTTTGATGGTGTTTCACTACATCTTTTGTCGCGGACCGGGCGTCCCGGCAATACTTTCATCGAATTTTGTAGTAATGCGATTTTCAGCGGTATCAGAAGGTAATAGCTTCATCAAATATGAAACAACGAATCTTAATTACAATGATTCCATTGCGATCAACTGGACTGCAATCTGTGCGTTTATATGGTCTGCAGCAGCTGCGATCAGCTGGACTGCAATAATTGTGATCAGACTAGACTGCAATAGTTACGCTCAACTGGACTACAGCATTGATTTTCAAGACGTGGACTGCTTTTTCACGGACACAATTTTGAAGCCTTTTCTAAAACTTTTCTCATTGCAAAAAACTATTTCTTTTCTCGTGTGTCCCCTTAGTCGGCGCCAATGTTTGTACCCAAAATTACTTTTGGGCACGAAACACGATGAATGGATAGTTTTGGTGAGTATTGGGGCTTGGAGACGGATTGGAAAGCAAATAAAGAGACAAAGATGAACGCAGGTTTTACGTGGTTCGGCATGGCATGCCTACGTCCACGGATGAATCCCCTTGGGGAGAAATGTTTTATTGATTTTTCTATTACAAAGTATCTTTTCTCTCCTATTGGCTACCCCTTACTCATTTGCTCCCCCCTATTTATACAGTTTCATATCTAAATATAACATAAATTACATTAACTGCTCATTCAAGCCACCATCATCAATTCAGTATGAAACAAGCGTAGTTAATTACGCATGTATGAAACTCGCTACCTTTAGTCTTGCATGGCTGAAACTTCTTTATGATTAGTACCGCATGGTCAAATGAAAGCTAGCTGCTTAGTCTTTTATGGAATTCAATGGATGAAACTGTTGGAATTGATGCATAAATGATTACTTGGCGGTATTGGTGGACACTTGCCGGCCGAACAGTGGCCCCCGCATGGGCAAGGGCGGCTTGATGGTTGTGACGTGATGGTGGCGGCGTGGATGGAGGGGCCGGCGACATGGTTGGAGACTGGTTGATAGACATCATGGGCGGCAGCGTGGGTGGAGCATGGTTGGAGACTTGTTGACGGTCTTGGAAGAATTTTTGGCTAGGAATTGGTTTGCGACATTCTTTGGTTACAAAACTAAAAACGGCTTGGGTGCGGCTTGTCTTCGATAGTTGGCCAGACGCTTGACTTTGACTGTTGACCGACTTTGACCATTGACCTTGACCGGAAGTTGACTTTGATAGTTGGCCAGAGCTTTGATCATTGACCGGTTTGTGTAGACTGGTGGGCTACCTTGGTTGACTGGTTAGTGGGCTTGGATGAGGACCAAAACATGATTCAAGTATCAATTTGGCCCATTAAGTGGTATTTTTACTTATGGTACAAACAGATATACAATCAGTATGATTGTAAGCCTGCTTGTACTTCATACAATTCTTCTTGTAGACTCAAGAAAAATAAGGAAAATGGAGTATGTTAACTTGAATACTCAAGAGTTATAAGATCTCAGATGAATTTAATGAACTGTAAGAGTCCAGACATTTCCTATATTGTGAGTAAGTTAAGTAGATATACTTTTAGTCCATAGCAAGAGCATTTGGATGCACTTAGTAGAGTATTATGGTACCTAAAATACTCTATTACCTTTTATTTGATTTATGAAAGGTATCTTGCTGTCCTTGAGGGACTTTATGATGCACACTGGAAAGTTGACTCAGAGGAGTCTAAGTCTACGAGTGGATATGGTTTCACTCTAGCATGAGGGTTTGTTTTTGGAAGATTTCCGAAAGACATATGTTGCTCAATTCATTATGGAATCTAAGAGTATTGCGTTAGATAAAGCACGAGAGAGGGCCGAGTGCCTAAGATTCTTTTAGAAGACATTCCTCTCGGCATAGGCTTATGCCAGCTATATCTATACATTGTGTTAGCCGAGCTATAATAACTAAAGCTAAAAATAACTAATCTCAATCGACATTATTTCCATTGATTGGATAAAGTCCAAGGAGAATATCGTGAAACCTTTGACGAAAGGTTTATCCAAAGAGATAGTTAGAAATGCATCGAGGGGGATGGGGCTTAAGCTCATAAATTAAACTTGCCATGAAGGATACCCAACCTTCTTTATTTGGAGATCCCATGATCAAGGTTTCGAATGAGACAACTAATTTGTGGTGGGTAAAGGTAAACACTATCATAGAATTTCATTCTCTGTCCCTTCCCTATGGTGTAGATGTGATAGTGTGATTGCATGTGAGGGATGACTTTTAAGAAGTCTTAATGAGTTATATAGTTTCAATTTAAGATTGAAGTGGGGTGTAGCAGTAACACTCTTTATGGAAACTCACTTATCTGAATGAGGAAGTGGGGCCGCTTCCTATGAGAATATGAGCTTTGATTCTCTAGAGCATTCTGAAAAACAGGATATGTCCAGGGCCAAATTGGACAAAACGACCCGAGCTTGGCAAACCCTTGGAGATATCATCCGTGGTTGTTATCGCGAATTACATCAAGCGCTAGCAGATTCAAGACATATTTCACTTGTCTCTAGCAAGTAATTCCTTTAATATCTCACTAAGCAAAGGTTCAAGACCTCATGGACACCTCTGCCTAAAATGGTATTTCTGCGCTTTTTATGTGATTTTCGTTTTGATGGTTTTGGTATTCTTTGGAACTTAGGATCTAAGGGTCACTAAGGGTTCACTAGTTCATGTTTTTTCACTTTGGTGAAAGGAACCTTTAGTCTCACTAGTGATGAACTAAAGATGAAAGCTCTCTATACTATATGATTTTAGAAATCCATAGTATGATCCTGGGGTCATCACACCGTTGTCTGAGGGAGATGACGTTGGAATGGATAGTATGACTTCAACATGCACGATCATCCATTACGTCGGTTCGGGTCGTGAGATTGGGTTGTTGATTTAACAAAATCTATCTGTGTTTTCGTGTTTTATTGAGTTTTCATTCATGTGGGGGATTGTTGGAAAACGATTACTAAAAGATAATTATTTTTAAGGTTTTTATAAAATTACAGTTTATTGTTTTCTTTTATGAATGAAAAGACTTATTAGTCCCACATTGTGGAGTTTCCACATTTTAGTTGTTTTAAGAGACTATATAAGCATTTTAGTACCACATCGGGGAGTTTTTTCTTCATAAGTTGTATTTGTCAATCATATAAACAAATTCACTACTTTTGTAAAATCTATGGGAAAGGGGTTGCTCTATATTTTAGAGGGACCCCTAAGGGAAAATATTTTATAGCGTTTCTTAAGCGTTCGTGATTTTCCTTGACAGTTTTTTCGGAGTTTCCAAGCTCAAGTTGAGCATCTACTACACATGCTAGTAGTAGGTGTAGTAGGGTGTTTTATCCTGGAGATATCCATCCTGTGAGGGCTATAGCATCACTCTTGAGTGTAGCCGGGCGCAAATGTCTTAAGGGCAACGTGTTGAACACGTGACTCACTCTATTTTTCCAAAGTTTTGCCTTGTTGCTGTTGCGGAGATTTGGGGAGCTCGTCCGTTTCATCAAATCGATCACTTCAACTATAAAGGAGCTAAGTATCAATAACTTTTGCTTATTTGATTTTTTCCTTATTTTTGATTATTGCACCCAACAGACAATACGTATTTCGAGTGTTTAGTAGGAATGCACTCGCGTACATAGGTCATTCAACTGGAATAGTCAACAGACAATACGTATTTCGAGTGTTTAGTAGGAATGCACTCGCGTACATAGGTCATTCAACTGGAATAGTCAACGTGACTCAACGAGTCCTCGTTTGACCAAAACAGTTGTTAAAAGTCTATTTTGGTGTTAAAAGTTCAAAATGTTATTTTTGGATTTTGACCATCACGAACAGTAAGTGCGATAATTTTGCCATTTTTTATGTTCTTTCCTGGCCAACACCTCAACACTGACCATTTGTCAGTGGAGAATTGCATCAGAAATTGTCCACACGATTTGAAGTTTTTTTTTTTTTTTTTTGATATAAATCATTCAGCCAACTATCTTTCTTTATAATAAGAGACCCCCAAATCGCCACATGTCGCAGCCACAATGACTCTTGATTGTGGTGAAGCCATGTCAGCAGAAAGTATCCATGTCATCGCTACCTGATTGGCTATTCCAATAAGATGATCCAAGTAGATGATTCCTAAGTTTCCTTCCAAAAGTCGCAACTTCAACGGTCCACGATTTCCATAAGACATAATCCAATAGGCAACCCTAAAGACCCTTCCAACAGTCGCCACTTTGTTTTAGACTTGATCCAACACAAAATTCAAACGGCAACTTAAAGAGTCGCCAGGACATGCTTTGCATTGTGTAAACCTAATATATCTAGGAAGGTATCATAAGGGTATATATTGTGTCCTACCCGAATTATATGTTACATAAAAATCAACTATATCAAGTGACAGCTCCCGTATCAAAATTAAAAACATACCTAAACCTAAGTGTACTGTTCCAACCGTCGCAACCCATTAAAATTAAATTTTAATCTCAAATCATCACACCGTTTGGCAAGTATTATAAATACACGCAACAACCAGTACCATGCCTCAACGAACCGTAGTTTTTACATTTCGAAAATCCCAAAACAATGGACGCGAGAAAAAGAATCGCATAAAGCGATCAAACAGCCAGTACCTCATCATTTACGTGAATTATACACCACATCTATTTTGCCGAATAACCAATCTATCGTAACTTGAATCGACATTGGAGACAACTATTGATGATATTCGGCATCAATAAAAAGAAAAAGAAAAAATGAAGATCTTTAGATCGATGATCATGACCTCAAAAACGTTGTTATATTGAAGTTGGGAAACCAATAAACCTAATCAATAAGTCTCTCAAAGAATTCCCAAAGATCCCATATCCTCTTCAACAAACCCAAACTTTTGAAGATTTCTTTCTACTGTACAAGAGACCGAACATCGAGCAAACATAGGTGTTGTAATGGAGGCAATTGCATCCAAGGTGCCTTCATTTATGCAAGTGGCGGGAAGGGAAAAACATATGAAATATCTATGAAAGCATTGGCGAGTCGGCTTAAGATCCAGGCCAAAATTTGTTTCAAAGAAAGGGCTTAGTCGGGAATAGCATCACTCTCATTGCCTGGAGGGAGGACAGCTTGATGAAAACTTCGGTGTGACATACGAAAGGAAACAAATTTGGCAGCGCTAATGCCCAGGGTATATACCTAATAATATAGGATGAAGCAACGATGATTCTGGTGCATAAACATGCATTTGAAGGGCTGGATATGACATTGAAGTATCGATGAGCAATACGACAAAGATATTCGGAGGAAAAACAAAATTGTTCATTGGAGATTTTAGGCGGATGCATCGATTAATTGATCGACACTGTGGATTTTAGAATCTTGAACTTCTATGAGAATATGTGACTAATTTCTTGGATTTCATCGGTAGGGAAAGAATAAGAAGAGTTCGGATACTAGATTTCACGAAACACTACACATATTCCAGACGACACATCCCAAACTTTTGAATTACTACCAAAGTATGCCAATGGAATTTGTTTATTTTAAGCATTAGTTTGTGGGAAGTAGGAACTTACCAGATGAAGATCATATCAATGACGTCGTGGTTCTTTGAAAAGCCTGACGAGATATGTAATATTGATATCTGCGTGTTCTTCCGTAAAAGGGTAAGTTTGAATCTTTATTATCAAAATAGAAAAAGAAGATCTTACATTCAAAGAACATCACCCGATTTCTTAAGTTATCAAGTTGATTTGGGTTGCAGTATACTATAATGAAGGAAGAAACACTTCGGATGCACAAGGGCTAAAAAAATTGATCCCCATGAATTGCGTAAGTATCTAAATTATTTTATATAATTTGTAGCCGACTGATGATTTAGAACAAATTCATACAGGTAGGAAATCATCGTTGTTCGGTCAAAAGAAAGACTGGAATCAACATTGTTTTCACAAAGACGTATCTTTGTTTGATCAAATTCTTAATGGTGGGTTTTCGTAATATAATTTCGTTAATCGTATCTCATTTTATTATATGGTTTAATTAATGTTTAAGATTTATTATATACCAGACTGAAAAGTGGAAAGATGATAACAAATGGATGAAGATGACATAATGGTCATGAAGGTGGAGCTTTTATAGATAACAAACTCCGTGAAATGGTTCCGAACCCTGTACTTGAAATTTGGTTTCTTTTGTCACCACTTCCGCTTATTAGTCTTTTTTTTTTATACTTCATTTTCATCCATGTCTTTATCTATTATTCGTTCTACTAGGTGTCCAAAGCATTCACTACTCGCGATGTACATGGTATAATTTTTTAAGATTAGCTCTATTGCGTTTAACCTGACTGAAAGAGAGAAAACACAACTTATATGATTTTCTCTTTTATATTGCAGTTTAACAATAAAAATGAGCAGGACACGCAGAACTATTTTTTTCTCACGTCAAATTGGAAATCAAGAAGAGTTAAATTTCTTTGATAATGATTTAATTGATTAGCCTCTGCTAGATTTACAACATTGTTTTTCACTTTGGCTAATAATGATAACCGTGTTAATTACTTTTGGTTAACAGAAAATCAGGCGTCACTTATGGCTCTTCCCCGGGTAATAACAGTGAGTTATTATCTCCACCGCTTCATGTTTGGATGCTACCGCACTGATCTCCAACACGGGCATTCGGAAGATAAGAAACGGATTTCGAAAAAACGTAATGGCTGCTAATATACCAATTTACAAAAGCATCTATATGAATAAGAAAAACTCGGAAGCCACAGTAGCAGGAAATAGTTCAAACACCACGAAATAATCGTACGTATCGTATCCCTTTGGCTCAGTTCTGAACTCTGGATTGGTACTTATATATTCATACATGTGATTATTCCTATTCTGAATGGTAAAAGTGGTTCTATTCACAATTTCGTTCATAGGGCTGTACCTTCTCATGCCATACGCTGTTGTGAATCGGTAGGCTATTCACTTCCAAGTCGTGACGATTCAAGCGGAACTCTTCAAAATTGATAGAAAACGACTTTTCTGTTGCTGGGATGTTCTTTCCTGTACAAGGTGATAACCTTTTGAAAATAATCATCGTCGCAAATGAAGGATTGCATGTCAAAATGTGAATCCATGACATGACAGATATTTATATTAAATTTCATCCTTCAGGCTTTACCTGACTAATAAGATTTTGATGTGGCTATTATGGTTGTGAGGAACAGACTGCCGCTAATTGATTAGTGAAATTTCACAAAAAAAATATTCTAGTCTGACATTAACCCTCGTGTTTTCTCTCGATTTAGGAGACATGTTTACCAAATTCGATTCTTTGTGTTGGAGAAGATGTGTCTTAACAGGATATATCTTTGGAAGATCTCGAAGATTCATCCGTCGGTTTTTACCCAACAGAAGATATGATATATACATTCAACATTTGCAACATTTCAAAGCAAAAATATATTCCAAGAAAATGACGACAACACCAGATAATACCATTCTTAGTATTTTACTTCTCGAGAACAAATTGAGGTGATTCCTTTGTCATTTACATTTTTATGTTTGCTTTTTTGATTATGTTATATTCTTATGAAAGTTTCATTCACCAAATATGTATACATCCTATAGGAATCATGGGAGCTGTTCCGTGGAGAAGACATTCATAGAGGTAGTTGCACTTGAATTTTTTCATAAAATTGCAGCACACTCGTAGAAGTACTACAGTAACTGGGTACACTATTATTCGCCTTATGTTTTCAGAATTAATGGTTAGAATTATTATACAAAAAATTGGAACAATGCTAAGAGACGATGTCATCAAAACAATGACCTGAATTTTGCCCAACCATACATGATACTCAAATTGAAGTAACCAGAAAATCGAGCACAGTTGGGGAATGAAACAACGAAAAACAGTTGGACAAAGTTGTCATCAAAGATTACCAAATAATGATGCCAAATTAAAGGTTATGAGGCTGTAGTTCAAAATAATAAAGTAAGGTCAGTTCATGTGAATTGTACGCACAACAGTTACATACTCCCGGTGCGTATGCATCGGGTTAGAGGCTTGTATTTAGATTAAATGGGAAGGGCCACCTCCTTCTTCGGTCAATAACGGAAATGGAGCTGCTGTTGTGCAGAATACTTTTGGGCTTTTGGCAGCCATTTAGGCAGTGCTACAATTTGTTTCGAAGTATCTACATCCATGATTCCAAAGTGGATTCAAATTTCAAATATTAGTTTTGAAGGAGATGCTACCATTGCCAGCATTCCCGTGGCTATAAAAGGTCAATTAATTCTTTGGAGCATCAGATCTACATTCTCTCGGTTAAAAATAAGGCAAAAGAGTTTGCAGAAATAGAATTTGTAGCTGTTTCAAAAAGGAAAAATGCTACTGCTCATGACTTATGTCAATTTGCAATCTCTAGTTTTGTAACTAAATGGTGGGATTATAATGATCCACCTCTCCTTGTATTGCACATTACCACAGGTTTACTAAAGATTAGTATGAATAAACTGTTAGCTTCAAAAGGGAAATTTAAATATGAGACCGAGCGAACCAATTACCATCTTCTATCAGACTATCACCTGCTTTCAATGCCTATCGACAAGTATAAGGTTGGCCTTCACATTGCACCAAGGATTATGGATACATGTAGCAATGTCGTACGTACACCCTCACATGTATTTGAAAGCCTTGGCGGTATGTCTCCTCCCTGGCCCATATATAAGATTAACTTTCTATTTGTTTATTTATATTTGAGGGGAAAATAGGAGAAGACAAAGAATATGAGAAACAGCAAGAGATATTATATTGACAGTAACAACAACCATATTACACAGCGTAGTATGCTTTATATACAACTATTGGGAAAACCCTAACTACCTAGTTGGTCCGCACATCCATGGGCCGTAGGCCCTGTGACACTCCCCTTTGTGCGGTCCAACAGAACTTCGTATGTAGTGCTTCACATATAGTGCTTTGAATGTAGGTCTTCAAATGTAGTTTTTTCCTTGATGACTTATGCCGAAATCATTTGCCTCATTAAAACTTTGACAAGTAAAAACCCAGTGGGACAAAACCTTGGTACAACTCTTCACATGTAGTACTTCACATGTTATCTCGTACTTTACATGTAGTTCATCACATGCGATACGATCTTCAAGGACCGACTAGTCTAGGTCAATTGCCTCGTTAAAACTCGCCAGGGAAACCCATAGGGACAAAACCTGAACTAAATAAAAAGAGTACAATATTAAGCAAATTTAGAACATAGTTGGACTCGAATGTGTTGCCTCATTAAAACCTTGATAAGGAAAACCCAGTGGGATAAAACCTTGACGAAGGGAAAAACGTACAACGTGACAGATGAAAGTAAAGGTGATCTGTTGCAGATGATCACTTTGTTCCGTTGAAGTTCACTAGTTGCTTCACAACTCCTAAGGCAGAAAATCCTTGTGGGAAAGACAATAGCTTTAGTTGGGAAATTACTTCCCGGTGTTTGTTGTTGTCTCATTAAAAACCTTGCCGAGCAACAAAACCTTGTGGGAAAAAGTAACCTCGGTGAAGGAAAAGAGTTCAACACACCATTAAATGCCCCCCCTGATGTCAGACAATTTTCATTAGTCTAATGCAGTCAAAAAGAGTTTATCACACTTTACTTTGGTGACTTGGATATTTATAGAACCATGTTGTCTATTCTGGAAGTTACGTTGCTTAACGGACTATCGTGTTTCATT
This sequence comes from Papaver armeniacum, assembly GCA_023531295.1. NCBI lineage: Eukaryota > Viridiplantae > Streptophyta > Magnoliopsida > Ranunculales > Papaveraceae > Papaver > Papaver armeniacum. The sequence goes on along the minus strand of JAJJWW010016524.1, from coordinate 27,874 downwards.
TCTTTGATTCAGATATTTTCAATAATATGAGCGCGATCTTTATGTCTTCACGTTCAACATACTTGATGATTTTAGTATTGTCTCGCTAAAATCCTTGTTGAGTAACAAAACCCTTTGGGAAAAAGTATTCTCGATCGAAGGGAAAAAGAGTACAACACAGCTTCAATTTCGAAGTAAATTATGTCGACATCGTATCCTTGGATCATTCTCTTGATATCGGCATCTCCCCTGATTACTTTCAGAGTTGTTTCAGACAGTTCCTTTAGTCATGTACTTTTCGAAACTGAATATCGGTAATGACTTAGAAAATAATCTACCATATCTCCCCCTAATTACTTTCGTTGGAGAAGAGATTATTGTTCCTTCATAATCAACAACCTTTGGATTGCAGTACCTTTAACATTCCTTTTTATGTCTTTGGAGGGATAAAACAAACTCATGTCAATGGTTACTTTTAAGTACATGATTACATTCATTATACCATTCCAAAGACGTTGCGTTGGCGCTGAGCTATATCTAGCTAACACGTTCCCTGAGGATGCAAAATTTTACCGAGTACATTATTATACTAAGTACAAAAATGCGTCTATTGTACTTAGATATGGGAATTTCATCTCCCAACACATCTTCGTCATCTTCCTTTAGATGAAATGGTCACATACTTACATTTGAACCTTGACTAATCATGAGAGTGCTATCAGGATGCATGTCTTTGTTAAATTGTCGACAATGCACATATGCAAATCTGGTGGAATAATGTACCACAAGCTCGTTCTTCTAGTTCAGAACATAGATAAGATCGATATTTCCCAGAATTTTTATCTCAAATTCAGATTTAAATAGCTTGTAAGATCTCTTATTCCATTAAGAGTACTTATCATGTCCATACCGTCGACATAAATAGCTATAATTCTGAATCAGGAACTTATTTAATATGCATGGAACGAAACCTTACTTGTTTATCCCTTCCCAATCAAATAGTCACTTAGACGGGTATACCACATCCGCCTGATTATTTAAATTAATAAGTGAGTGTTCCAGTGTAACTGCAAACACACTTCGTAGTTTAGAGTCATTCGACTTGGGAAGCAAAAGGCCATCATGCACTTTTGCAAATATCTTCTATATCTTGATTCTTTTAGAGATACATAATAACCACATAAATATGCTGCATTTCAAGTCCTTTTGAAATTACCAAGCTAACTAAGTAGAGCAACGATATAACGTTCATTACAAGATGGCAGTTCCAGGGCTTTGTGAGAAACCTCGCGCCACAAGGCGAGTCTTTATAGTTTAAGACTGCTTTCTTCTCATTATGCTTTGTGACAAATGAATCATGTATGTCCAGTAGGCTTTACACTTGGTTGGTTAGCACTATCACACCAAATACCTGTATATTTTTCAAAGAACCAAGTTCTACCTGGATTGTATAGGCCAAATACGCTCTTTTTTGAAATTAAGCAACAAGGAGCTTGGTTCGATCTCATCTTGCTTTATTTACTTAAGCAAATGTATATGAAATTAATCATCAATATGCTCGCATGATCTTTCCAGTGACTCGTGCGCATTCTCATAATCCACTTGGAATGTCATTGTTTTATGGAATTATTAAACTTTGTAGCGTCCTCCAGTTTGATTCATGGAAATATTCAGAGACAATCTTATGAGATGATTTTTGATGATATAAATAATTTGTGCCTTACTCACCTACTTCCTTTTTAGGTGAGCATTGATCGAACCTGGTGGTCTTTCCGTTTTCTTTTATGGAGCCACGGCCTCAACTACACTTCCACCAATGTAGTTGCAACACCTTAGTCTATAGTGTACCCCATACAGAGGATTTCTAACCTTGCGGGAATATTTGTAGTTGGTATGTGTGATCTTGTCACTTTAGCGACATCAGTGTACACTCTCACGAAAATCGATTTTCTTTGTCACTTCACATTTACATTTGTGGAGTACAAGAATCAATACGAGACACAGTGGGAACACACCACGACAATACCTGTCGTTCCTTTAGAAAATATTTTTTTCTTATCTCCCCCTAACGACGGGAAGACTGTCTCACTAAAGTGATAACCCGCAAATCTAGCGGTAAGAGACCCCCTGCCAAAAGGTTTAAAATGCGGATAATTTTTGGGAACTCATTTACAACATAACTACGTAACAGTTTTGAAGACCCGTCATAGTACGATGTGGAGTCGTAATGGCACATATATAGTGCAACCAAAAATGCGTAAGAACACGAATGTCGAGCTTAAATCCGAGTTACCAACTGGTACGCAAGAAAAGGTTGACTAATATTGGGTTCTAAAACGAATTAAGTAAGATGCGTGTAATATTGCATATCCCCCAAAGAAATAAAATATAGGTTGGTACGCATAACCTATTCCTTAGGCACTATCTGTAACCTTTGATGGTAGCCTCTGCGAGACCATTGGGTATAAGATGTTCTATATTGATCCTATTAAACATGCAATATTCATCAAGTCCTTTTGATGTAAATTCTCTAGCATTAACAAGGGTGGTGAGCCTTTGTACTTTGCATTGTGTAATGTGCTAGGAGTTCTACAAAAATTAAATGCATCGTTCGTTGTGAGCAATAACTGATTCAATGCGTCGAATCATCCACCAGAGCCATAAGTCACTTGAATGGTACGCATTCTGCATGGATATATGTTCACTAACAAAATTTTATTGCTTTGAAGAATGAGTTATTCACCATTTGGATCTAAGTAAAACAAGATGGTCCCAATAATGTTTTACTAAATAAAAACTTTGTAAGATGAGTGACATGCTTTCTTACTCTAAAGCATAATGGGGAGAGCCAGTGAAAATCTAGTAACTTTAGAAATCACTGATTGTGATAGATGTCGTAACTTTGCATTCTATTAGTTCATTGTCTCGTACACTCAAATGAAGTGATGCCCGTGTTAGTATTTCAAAACGGAACATCGTGTCACAACCAATGTGCCTTATGGTTATGTCAAAGTCTTTATGAATCAATCCCAATCAGTTCATTGTTTGGGTTAATATAAATTCAATAATTCAAGTTCCAGTGATTTACAATTCACTAGATTGACACATTAATTTTCTAAGGATATGCTTCCTTCCACATTCATTAGAAATATTTTATAGATGCAATCAACTTCATTCTCACTGTAAAGGTAGGTAATAGTTCATACATGAACACCCTTTGGTGCGATTAACACTTAGTACATACAGAGCTTAGAAATTGAGTCTTCAGAGATTTAATAAGTGGTGTGGCCTTATTATAACAAAAGTCGGACTCAACTCAATTACTTTAGAGCGAATATATGTTACGTTTCATCCAGATATATCTCAAGTCCTTTAGAGAATTTATGTCTCGTGGTTTCATTTCATAAGTGCAGACATTGGATCTAGTTCAACTGAATAAGATAGTCAATTGGCCAGGTAAAGTTCTTGTTGCCATTAAAGTTGATGTGAAATTGGTTGCTAATACTATGATACCTAAATTACATTGTATATATCAACACTTATGACCAGGTGCATTTCCAACTCTTTTATTTATGATGGGAGCTAGAATTATATTTTAGCTGATCCCATGTTCAGTTGATACTTGTGTGTTTTTGTTATTACTACCAAAGAAAAAAGTAAATTTTTGTCTCATGATACATATGTCCCTCTGCACATATTTCACTATGCCAGTAAGTGGATTACATCCCACGGAACATTCAAATTTGGGGTAAATATAGAGGATCCAATAACGGTGCTCAAGTACTTCTAAGCCCCATATGGATACATTGGAATTGAGTTGGTACAACCAATTGAACAAAAAATAAATAAATAAACATCATTCAACTGTAGCCAATATCATATTGAAGAGAACAAAATAACAATAAAACCAAAATTCTTAATGGTCTAGATCAACAATCATAATGTAAGTTGACCGCTTATATGATATGCACTTATCTTAAGACAAAAAAACAGAACTATACATGTTCTAAAAAAAACTAAATAGATAAGTCCAATAAATATTCAATGCAAAAACCCACATTAGTTGGTTACATACCTCTATTTTTGGTTCCCACTATATATAACCGAAACAGCTTTGGTTGCGCACAGTCCAAAGAAGAACAAACAGAACAGCACATAGTCCAAAGAAAGAATGTAAACAGAACTGAAAAACAAAACGGGTCAAAACAGGACAAACCAGGATGGGATGGTCCTGTGGCTCGGGTTGGGTGAACCGGACCGGTTCGGGTGGACCTATTGGACCATACCGGCTTGAGTGGACCGGTGGGTTGGGCCGGACCGTGCTGATCCGGACTGGTTGAGTTGGACTGGACCGGCTTTCCTTCTCCTCTTTTCCAGCGGAAGAAATATTACGAACATGCTTTCCTTCTCCATTAGGAACAAATGAATAATCACTTTTCTTTTTTTTTTCTTCTGAAAGATTTCCTTACGGGACGGCGGCTAAAATATTTTTCCTCACAGCCAAGCAATTTCGTAGTATATACAAACAGTACAACACAATCAAACCAAATCAATCATCGATAATATTTAGTCAAGGACATCCAATAAATATTGTCAAAGTTATCAAAATTTAAAAACAAAGAATACAAAATCAAAGAACCGTACAAAACACATGCGCACGGCATTTATACACAAAATTCATAAATGTTGGATAGTAAAGAGTCAGAAGTTACGGTTATTAACATTAACACAAACAAACACGGTTTCATACGTTACACTCACCATTCATTAAACAAATTAGTTATTCTATTAGTATTACATTTCAATGACAAGACAATTTGAAAGATAGAATTAAATAATAATATTCTTTTACACAGACATAGAGCATAGGTAAATAATAATATACTAAAGCCGGCAATCATTGTTGAGTACAATTTGAAAGAAAGTGTATGCAGGATATGGGATGGAAGTTGATGATGGGGTCACAGTACATGGGGTAGTCATAAAAATAGTAAAATAATAACCTCAACAAATAGCACCCACTCAAGACAGTCATGTGAAAAAAAAAATCGATTTATAATTACAAACACAAATAAGATGTCAGAGAAACACAAATAAGTATACAAAATACATTGAGAACATATCATGACACCCATAGCAGACAATTTAAAATCAAGGTATCTCGGTAATGCTATTCCCCACTCTTCTTGGCACTCTATTCACCACTCAAGCTGAGCTGTCATCCCAGTGTACAAACCACGTCATTTTTCTTCCTCTTATGTTTTTATCTCTCTATCTTCCCTTTTATCGATGAAATGAAAAAAACTCACTTCCTCTGTAATTTATTCTCCTTCTTCATCTTTTTTATCAAATGGTTGTTCTGAGAACCTTTTCATGTTCTTAAATCTTTGAATTTTAAAGAAGTGATAGTGAGAGAAATAATTTTCAGTGATTTTTTTTTTTTTGGAAGTATGCAGTCATAAGAAAACCGGTGGTGATGAAACATAATATAATTATTTTTCAAAAAAAAATTCACATCGGTGGTGGTAATTCTATACAACCCTGCGGACATCACTACTGACAACATTCATCATCAATTGATTCTTTTTCTAACCTTCTCACTCTTTGAGTAATTATCAATATTAACAAATTCATTCACACCAAGACTATTATGATCATCGAGATCAAAATTAAAACTCATCATCTTTATTTTAGCCATACATTTACAAAACCCATATTCTTTGATTCCAAAATTGGAGACGAGTAATTTTAGATCTAATAATTGATTTTTTTTAATTCAAACAAAGTTTCTATATGCTGTGTCACTTTCCATGATTATCTTGATACAATGATTAGGTTTGAGCTTTTTTTCTCAATTAATTGTCATTGTTAGTCTGTTAATCAAATAGGAAAAGGGCAGTGTTTTGATTCTAGAGAGGTTCTTGATGTTGAAACCAAATTGTTGCTTTTGCATTGCTAGAGACTTTTCCATTGATGTTAAAACCCATTGCTTTTCTATGGGTTTGAAATTTTGAGGATGTTGTGCTAGAACTGCCTGATGGAGGTAACAGAGAAAAAAAAAATTAGGAAAGGGGAAGAACTGATGAAGGAGAGGAATAACAAATAAAGATAGAAAGAAAAAGAAAAAAATCACGTGACTGACTTTTTCAACTTTTTTTTTTTGTGTTAAAGTTGTTGTCCTCTCACCTCGGCAGACTGTACACTGGGATGACAGCTGGCTTGAGTGGTGAATAGAGTGCCAAGAAGAGTGGGGAATAGCATTACCGTATCTATAATATGGGAAGCCATCTCTTAGGTACATATCAAACGGATGATAAACAGAGATGCATAGAAACCGAAAATGATATATATCCCCACTCCCTTCCCTCACTCCCATCCCCACTTATGTGTCAAGCATCTGTTGATTAAATCCAATAATAATGAGACCCCTGTTAATCTCAATCCAGGGATCAAGGGCTAAGAACAATGACACCTAATGGGAGAAGGGAGTGGGGGAAGAGAGTGGTGGAAATGTAGCACTTTCGCATAGAAACGGAGATGTCAGACACGTAGGGTTAGGTATTTCATACCATAGCACTTCATAGATACACATAATCAAAGTAATTATAATTAGGAAAAATAAAGAGTTTTAGGCATACCTTTTAGGCAAACCGATGATTTGAACAAAAAAAAAAAAAAAAAGATAAATAAAGGTACCAAAATCAAACGCTGAATGTGCTTTTCCTAAATTGATTCACCGGTTTGATCATCAAAGAGAGAAAAAAAAAACTTTGCCGCATGGTTAGAGCTCGTGACTGATAATGTATTTGAGGGGAAAATAGGAGAAGACAGAGAGTATGAGAAACAGCAAGAAATATTATATTGACAGCAACAACAACCATATTACACGGCTGTTGATGGTGGTCTTTAAACAAGGAGTAAAATCGTAAATCCCCATGACCTAGTGTTACCCGCAACACATTAATTAAGAGCATTTAACTCTCAGGTGTAAATAATTAATAGGGGTATTTTTCAAAATACCGCAGTTAGGGTTTTTCAACACGAACCCTAATTCCAAACCAAGCCGCATATTGCGCACCATGGCAACAATGCCAAACCAAGCCGCACCCGCGCACCATGGCAACAATGCCAAACCAAGCCGTCTTGCGCACCATGGAAACAATGCCAAACCAAGCCGCACCTGCGCACCATGGCAACAATGCCAAACCAGCCGCATCACTGCGCACCATGGCAACAATGCCAAACCAAGCCGCATCGCGCACCATGGCAACAATGCCAAACCAAGCCGCACCTATGCGCACCATGGCGACAATGCCAAACCAAGCCGCACCACTGCGAACCATGGCAACAATGCCAAACCAAGCCATCTCTCAAGACCATGGCAACAATGCCAAACCAAGCCGCACCTGCGCACCATGGCAACAATGCCAAACCAGGTAGCATCTCGGCCGCCATGGAAACAATGCCAAACCAAGCCGCACCCTATGCACCATGGCAACAATGCCAAACCAAGCCGCACCTGCGCACCATGGCAACAATGCCAAATTTCCAAGCCGCTATGCCTTTGGCCCACGCCAAATATAGCGCCTAGGCTTGCAAGACTTGTAATTAGGTTAACATGGCCGCACGTGCCATTGGCACATGCCAACACGTATCGCAAGCCATATTTCCAAGCCGCTATGCCTTTGGCCCACGCCAAATATAGCGCCCTAGGCTTGCAAGACTTGTAACTAGGTCAACATGGTCGTACGTGCCATTGGCACATGCCAACACGTATCGCAAGCCATATTTCCAAGCCGCTATGCCTTTGGCCCACGACAAATATAGCGCCCTAGGCTTGCAAGACTTGTAACTAGGTAAACATGGCCGTACGAGCCATTGGCACATGCCAACACGTATCGCAAGCCATATTTCCAAGTCGCTATGCCTTTGGCCCACGCCAAATATAGCGCCCTAGGCTTGCAAGACTTGCAACTAGGTCAACATGGCCGTACGTGCCATTGGCACATGCCAACACGTATCGCAAGCCATATTTCCAAGCCGCTATGCCTTTGGCCCACGCCAAATATAACGCCCTAGGCTTGCAAGACTTGCAACTAGGTCAACATGGCCGTACGTGCCATTGGCACATGCCAACACGTATCGCAAGCCATGTTTCCAAGCTGCTATGCCATTGGCCCACGCCAAATATAGCGCCCTAGGCTCGCAAGACTTGCAACTAGGTCAACATGGTCGTACGTGCCATTGGCACATGCCAACATGCTCACTGGTAGCCTAACTTGCAAACCGTGCAACCTACCACCAAGGCATTCCGCACATGCCATTGGCACATGCCAAACACGCACGCTGGTAGCCTAACTTGCAAACCGTGCAACCTACCACCAAGGCATTCGCACATGCCATTGGCACATGCCAAACACACACGCTGGTAGCCTAACTTTCAAACCGTGCAACCTACCACCAAGGCATTCCTCACATGCCATTGGCACATGCCAAACACACACGCTGGTAGCCTAACTTGCAAACCGTGCAACCTACCACCAAGGCATTCCGCACATGCCATTGGCACATGCCAAACACGCACGCTGGTAGCCTAACTTGCAAACCGTGCAACCTACCACCAAGGCATTCCGCACATGCCATTGGCACATGCCAAACACGCACGCTGGTAGCCTAACTTGCAAACCGTGCAACCTACCACCAAGGCATTCCGCACATGCCCTTGGCACATGCCACACACGCCACTAGCAGCTTTGGCATTACCACTTACGCTCGAGGTGCAACTCGCAACGAAGGCATTCCGCACATGCCATTGGCACATGCCACATGCGTCCCTAGCAGCACCCACTTGCACCCAAGATGCAACCAACACTCGAGACATCAACACAAACCGGGGATGCTTTTTTAGGGTTTTGGTTTGGCGGTCCACGACATGCAGCGTACATTACGCTCACATTAAGAAAGCATGAAAAGGAATAAAGCGGTCAAATAAAAGAGGAAATAATGGTGAAAAACGTTTTCACCCATTAACACCATGCTTGTTACCACCTCCTCCCATTATTTCACCCTTTACTCTCTTCCTTCATGAGGCCAGAGTGCGTTTCAATCTCGACTTGTATAAATAGGTCTTACTATTTCCACCAGACAACAAGTCTCGGTCGGGAGAAAAATACTACACTCTCGTAAAGGCAACTTTGCAAGCTCTCCCAAAAGCTTTCATCTCTTGCAAGCTTCCTAAGATTTCACTTTATGATACAAGTCTAGATACTACTCTCCTCAACACCTTTCTTTGCTTCCCTCCCCAAATCAACCCTTCTCCTCCACTTTGTGACCGAAGCAAGTCCGGAGCGGCCATTTCTTGGTTTAGGCCGGACTTGTGCGTATTGATCTCTCGAATCATAAAGTGCTCACGTGCATCACATTTGTTTAGGGGTTTGAACCGGTTTCTCGCTCACCTACCGAAATTACCGAAATCAGCGAAACGATTTTTACCCATAAACAATTGGCGACCACGATGGGAGGATTGATCTCCACGGCTACAATACCAACTCCAACTCCCGATTTCGTTTCCCGAACGTCAAATCCCAACATGGTGGAACTCGGATCCGGAGCAGGCCGCCGAGAACACCGGCGCAAACGCATCCACGATGTTAGCGTCTCTCCCCATAACGTTCTACTTCACCTACCGACAACGGCAACATCGAGTGCACTCAGTTAAGTGTAACACCGCCTATCACCCGAGTTTCCAGGGTCCGCCTCCTCTAGCGTCTTTGCACAACCCTCTAATCACGGCAACGAGAATATCTCTTCGGTGTCACGCCCCGGTCACCGGAGCTAGGGCGCCACCACGACCCCCGAATGCTTCTTCCGGCATGGCGCCTCCGACAACTAAGGCTCCACCACCCGCGACGGGACGAGAGACCGGAGGGACCAGAGGAAGTCGCCCTTACGTCACCATCGCCGATTTGATGGAACGACGAGAGACGCTCGCGAGCCCGGACAGACATGGTTTCAAACGAGGAAGAAGGTGCTCACCTTTCTCAAAACCACAGACAGAGCGACTACCCCGTGAGTCGCATCCTCCAGAGACGCCTAGAAGCATCTCCAACAACCCCGACGCCGGCACCTCGGCGGGGCACGCCTCACGGATGAAGAAACTCGCACTAGAGTCCCGTTGGAGAGAAATCAACCACCCAACTTCGTCACGAGAGAAGATTTGGAACAACTCCTACGCGACCGAATCAAGCATGATGAGTTGGATGTACATCATCACCAACCCCCTTACCCATACGAAATACGTAGAATCCCTCTCCCAAGGGGGTACTCTTCTCCTCAATTTACCCCGTACGATGGTACACTGGAATGCACGCGAACATGTTTCTCGTTTCACGGAATCCTTGGGTGAACATGAATATAATCACGTTCTTCGTTTAAGGGAATTTTCAAAATCACTTACCTAAGGGCGTATACATGGTACAACAAATATCCCACCGAACAGCATTCCCAACTGGAGTAGCATGGTCACCGCGTTTTACAGGAAGTATTTCTTCGTGTCTGAACAAGTTACCTTTTCAGACCTCGGGAGAATGTACCAGTGGGATAACGAACATCCGAATGATTTCGTCAAAAGGTTCAGGTTTCAAGCACTCGATGTCACGACCCAAACGTGACCCGAGCAACAATTAGTAAACGCATGCATCAATGGTATGGTCCCAATCTACCGCGCCCTGCTAGAAAACTTGCGTTTCCAAACGTTCTCCGAACTCCATGAAGCCGCCAGACGATCTGCAACAACAACACCAGTATTACTGGAAAGGACTAGGCCAACTCGAACTGAAGATGCGCGTGAAACTCGCGGGAGTAGACGCCTCATCAGCAAACAATTTAATGCCGGCTCATCCTCCGTGAACATAATGAACGAAAGAGGAAAAAGGAAAGCCGCAACTATGAGCCACCAGTAGAAACGTGAAGCGCCTAAGCACAACGGGAACCCTCACGACGGAAGATCGTCGCTAAAACTCCCGTGTAGCATCGCGAGACCGAAGGAAATACCCTTGATTTCCCATTCCCCATCGAGGAGGTGATTGACCTCAAGAAGCCTCGGTTCAAGATGATGTCATCAGACCGCCGCCAGCTCGTACGTCCGCCAACCGAAGCCGAGATGGCGAACCCCAAATCTTTGTCATTATCACAGGTTCGTTCACCACCCGACTAGCGATTGCAACGGACTAAAGCATATTTTCAAAGAAAGGATAGAAGCGGAGAACTCCAACTAGGAGACGAAAGAGTGCATCGAGACCCACTCCCCATAAGAAACTGCATGGTCCTCACGGGAATTCCGTGCACGAGACTGTACAATCCATGATGCAACATATATGCGAAATTCTCTATCTTTCCAAGGTGCGGCGACAAGATATTTTCAGCTCTCAATCGTGTTGTGTCCTAAAACGACTTTTCTCTCCTCGGCACCCACACCAGGGCCCAAGCTCTCCAAACGGCGGAACTAAAAAGGAGAACTGGGGACTGCTAACCACGTCCCGTTTAAGAGGTAACAAATTTGACGACACGCTCATCGACACGACCTCCTACCACAACATCATTACTTTCAAGACACTAAAGGCAGCAGGATTTACAAAACAAGACGCTACCTATTCCCCGTCCGTAATCAAGAACTTGGGAGGAGAAACTTTGAACGCGCATGGCGACATCAACTTAGAGATCGATATGTGAGACGCTATAACGCATAGAAAGTTACACATTGTCAAAGAGCTAGATCATGACATGATTTTGGGACGCTTATGGGTGCTCGACAACAAAGCAAAATCGGACGTACACCTCTGCCGACATCCACGCCCGAAGGGATCCCAACAAATAGTCCCACGGGTTATCGCATCAACGAGCTATTGAAGGAACCCAAGCATCCGGAGAGGACCCGTTGGCGCTAGCCCATGATTTTCAAATTCAAGTAAGTCTGACCGAGCAACCTTTTCTCGCAACCGCCCTTTTCTTCCCCCATTCTCACATGGGGACTCGGCGCAACAACCTTTAACAAACGCTGTCAAAAAATGTGAATGGGGAGCTGGACCATTCGAACACTTTGCAAGAAGCTTGGAAGCTTCTAGCGAAACCAACGAAGCCAAGGCTCAAATGGTTACACGACGTCTGAACCCGTTTTCAATCGAAGATATAGTGGTTAAGGAAAGCTCGTTTCAAGTTGGGAGGATGACAAGAAATATGGATTTGCCCGAGGAAGGTGAAGGCGAGTCAGACTGGTTGCGGATACCCTTTGGGAGGATATTGCAAGCTCATCAATACCGACACACCCGAGGCGTGATAGTTCACTCGCGATCCCTAAAATACCGTACTTCCCAATCACTCCCCTTTTCAGTACTTCCTTTAAACCATTCCTCTTAATAGCTGTACTTCCCCAGGATGAATACACCATTTGTATTTTTCCCTGGATATCTCCCTTTTTGTCAAAAAAAATAAAATAAAATAAAATAAAATAAATATATCTCTTCCCGAGCGAATCCTTCAGATATCAGAGAAATACATCAGAAGAACCCAGAAAACCATTGCAGAGCCATCATACCACAACCTCTTTCAAAAAGTATATATATATGAAGCAAAATATTTACTGATGAAGAAGAAGGGAAAGATGTGAAAAAACATCGGGAGCTAAGCGGCTAACAGAAAAACAAAAGGAGGAACTAGCCTCGAAGGATGGAGCGCAAGTCCCTTCGAGGCGAGCTATTTTTAAGCACTTCCCCAAAGAATCTTTCGGGCAACAAAGGTTCCATTCAGCGGTTTTAGCGGCGGCAACCTCAACATCCCATCCCGAAACGACCAACAGCAGCACAGTGTCCTCCCCCGACAACTATTCCAAAGATACGCCACCATGGCCCCTCCCAGATCATCAATAACACCTTTGGCATCAACTTCAAAGGCTGTCTCGCTTATCATATACTCCTTCGAAAGTTTTCTCATCGACACTTCGAAGGAAGTTTTTTGATTCATCCACATCAAAATCAAGAATCATGGCGTTCTCCTCCGCGTCCACTGAACCCACGAGAGTCCGAACATGCACCTGTTCTTCGTGAAAATAGATGGAAGGGAGGTCCTTAATAATTTCGTTAGCTTCATGGAACAAAGATTCAATCCCAACCAATAACTCCTCAAGAGAAGAAGATCGATCTCCACCGATTCTGAAGTCCTTTTCCAAAAAGTTAAAGGCACGACCGTCTCTGGAAGATCCCATCATACACTGCAAGAAATGGGAAAATGATCAAGTTCCATCCTGTCTATACACATATAAAAAGAGGATAGCGTGAACAAAAAAGAAGAAGAAAACGCACCGGCAAAGCAAAGGAAAAGAGGAATCAACAGGAAGAACCCCTTCTCAAACAAGGGAGACGATACATTCGCGTGGGGTATGAATACGGAACCTTAAAAAAGGAAAGGGAGCAATGAAGGACATAACGCTTCCAGATTTTTTGGCATGGATGATGCCCTAATTGAAGCCGCACGTGAAGGAAAGCAAGATAAGGAGATTTAGCTATCTAAAGAAACACCTACTCCCTCCTTATTTACATCGGTCACGCCTGCAAGCACGGCTTCCAAGTTGCACCGGCCCCACCAATTGCACCGACCTCCTAATGGCCGCCCAAGTCACGCCTGCAAGCACGGTTTCCAAGTTGCACCGGCCCCACCAATTACGCCGACCTCCTAATGGCCGCCCAAGTCACGCCTGCAAGCACGCAAGATTTCTACACTTTGCGCCGGTCCCACCAGCTAGCACACTCAGTTTCCCAATTCACGCCAACTTCCCAACGTCGCCCAAGCTGCACCGGGCCCACCAATTGTGCCAGCCTCCCGATTTGTGCAAAACTACCAGAGGCAAGGATTCCAAATCCTATTTATAAAAGGTCGAGACAAGCCTCCTTCAATTTTCATTACGGTTTTTGTTAATAGTTTGTCACCATCTTATGCTTACCTCGCAACAAAGCCCCTGTTCCGAGCTAAGCAGGGGACTTAATGTTGATGGTGGTTTTTAAACAAGGGGTAAAATCGTAAATCCCCATAACCTAGTGTTACCCGCAACACATTAATTAAGAGCATTTAACTCAGGTGTAAATAATTAATAGGGGTATTTTTTCAAAATACCAGATTAAGGTTTTTCAACACAGAACCCTAATTCCAAAACAAAGCCGCATACTGCGCACCATGGCAACAATGCCAAACCAAGCCGCACCCTGCGCACCATGGCAACAATGCCAAACCAAGCCGCATACTGCGCACCATGGCAACAATGCCAAACCAAGCCGCACCCTGCGCACCATGGCAACAATGCCAAACCAGGCCGCATCTTTAGCACCATGGCAACAATGCCAAACCAAGCCGCACCTGCGCCACAATGACGACAATGCCAATCCAAGCCGCAACCCGCGCACCATGGAAACAATGCCAAACCAAGCCGCATACTACGCACCATGGCAACAATGCCAAACCAAGCCGCACCCTGCGCACCATGGCAACAATGCCAAACCAAAGCCGCATCTTGCGCCATGGCAACCATGCCAAACCAAGCGCGCACTGCGCGCACCATGGCAACAATGCCAAACCAAGCCGCACCCTGCGCACCATGGCAACAATGCCAAATTTCCAAGCCGCTATGCCTTTGGCCCACGCCAAATATAGCGCCCTAGGCTTGCAAGACTTGCAACTAGGTCAACATGGCCGTACGTGCCATTGGCACATGCCAACACGTATCGCAAGCCATATTTCCAAGCCGCTATGCCTTTGGCCCACGCCAAATATAGCGCCCTAGGCTTGCAAGACTTGCAACTAGGTCAACATGGCCGTACGTGCCATTGGCACATGCCAACACGTATCGCAAGCCATATTTCCAAGCCGCTATGACTTTGGTCCACGACAAATATAGCGCCCTAGGCTTGCAAGACTTGCAACTAGGTCAACATGGCCGTACGAGCCATTGGCACATGCCAACACGTATCGCAAGCCATATTTCCAAGTCGCTATGCCTTTGGCCCACGCCAAATATAGCGCCATAGGCTTGCAAGACTTGCAACTAGGTCAACATGGCCGTACATGCCATTGGCACATGCCAACACGTATCGCAAGCCATATTTCCAAGCCGCTATGCCTTTGGCCCACGCCAAATATGGCGCCCTAGGCTTGCAAGACTTGCAACTAGGTCAACATGGCCGTACGTGCCATTGGCACATGCCAACACGTATCGCAAGCCATGTTTCCAAGCCGCTATGCCATTGGCCCACGCCAAATATAGCGCCCTAGTCTCGCAAGACTTGCAACTAGGTCAACATGGCCGTACGTGCCATTGGCACATGCCAACATGCTCATTGATAGCCTAACTTGCAAACCGTGCAACCTACCACCGAGGCATTCCGCACATGCCAAACACGCACGCCGGTAGCCTAACTTGCAAACCGTGCAACCTACCACCAAGGCATTCCACACATGCCATTGGCACATGCCAAACACACACGCTGGTATCCTAACTTGCAAACCGTGCAACCTACCACCAAGGCATTCCGCACATGCCAAACACACACGCTGGTAGCCTAACTTGCAAACCGTGCAACCTACCACCAAGGCATTTCGCACATGCCATTGGCACATGCCAAACACGCACGCTGGTAGCCTAACTTGCAAACCGTGCAACCTACCACCAAGGCATTCCGCACATGCCATTGGCACATGCCAAACACGCACGCTGGTAGCCTAACTTGCAAACCGTGCAACCTACCACCAAGGCATTCCACACATGCCGTTGGCACATGCCACACACGCCACTAGCGAGCCTGCATTACCACTTACGCTCGAGGTGCAACTCGCAACGAAGGCATTCCGCACATGCCATTGGCACATGCCACATGCGTCCCTAGCAGCACCACTTGCACCCAAGATGCAACCAACACTCGAGGCATTAACACAAACTGGGGGATGCTTTTTAGGGTTTTGGTTTGGCGGTCAGAGCATGCAGCGTACACTACGCTCACATTAAGAAAGCGTGAAAAGGAATAAAGCGGTCAAATAAAATAGGAAATAATGGTGAAAAACGTTTTCACCCATTAACACCATGCGGTTACCACCTCCTCCCATTATTTCACCCTTTACTCTCTTCCTTCATGAGGCCAGTACGTTTCAATCTCGACTTGTATAAATAGGTCTTACCTATTTCCACCCAGACAACAAGTCTCGGTCGGAGAAAAATACTACACTCTCGGAAAAGGCAACTTTGCAAGCTCTCCCAAAAAGGTTTCATCTCTTGCAAGCTTCCTAAGCTTTCACTTTCGATACAAGTCGAGATACTACTCTCCTCAACACCTTTCTTTGCTTCCTCCCCAAATCAACGCTTCTCCTCCACTTTGTGACCAAGCAAGTCTGGAACAGCCATTTCTTGGTTTAGGCCGGACTTGTACAGATTGATCTCTCGAATCTATAAAGTGCTCACGTGCAGCACATTTGTTTAGGGTTTGAACCAGTTTCTCGCTCACCTCGAAATTACCGAAATCAGCAGAAACGATTTTTACCCATAAACAACAGCATAGTATGCTTTATATATAACTATTGGGAAAACCCTAACTACCTAGATGGGCCGCACATCCATGGCCGTAGGCCCAATAACAATTTATTTATTTTTAGTTCTTTTTCTGATTGACAAAATACTAACTATGCTTATGCAACAAAAGAGATCGGTCACAGAGGGAATACCATTCATGCATCTTGATGCCACCTTTTTTCCGAGTCACTACAGATATAATACCTTCCTGGCTTCCACGTCCATTTACTTGCAATAGACCATCCATGAGTGTGGATACATGAAGTTGTAGGCTGGTTAGTTTGTTGCCTTTGCTTTTGGCCGACCTTGATATCTAGTCTAGTTCCATACTTCCATCTACTCCCTCCGTTCTTTTTTAATAGGCTGGATTTTTTTTGTTGAGAAAATTAAGGAAATTAAGAGAACTAATCATTGAAAGTGGTCCTCATGACACTTGTCAATAAAAGAAGTGAAGTGAAATGATCCCCATGACACTTGTCAGCAAAAGAATTAAATGAAATGGTCTTCATGACACTTGTCATCAAAAGAAGTTAAGAGAAAAGTGGTCCCAGAAAATTAAAATTACATTTGACTTTCCCAATTAGGAAACCAGCCTATCTTTTGAATTATTTATTTATAGAAACCAGCCTATTATTTAAGAACGGAGGGAGTACTTTTTACGGATCATATTCACCATAAAAAAATTTCTTATTTTGAACCGAAGTAAGTGAGTGCCACTAGCACCCTGGTAGCTACGTTGAAGGTTCTGAGACCACTTAATCATGTACTCTATCAATGATATAAAACAACAAAAGTACATGCAATTATGTTTATGCAAGTGGTAGAAAGTTGCTGCTACGTAGGATTGAAACTAGCCACGAAAATTTTGAAGAATTGCAGTATATATGGGATTCCAATCTTCATTACTTCTTGCATATACATTACATCAGTTTTTGCAGTAAAGACCCTCTCTGTCCATTTCTGTGAGGTATTTCTCTAAAGGAATACATAATATGGAGCTCGGCACTGCAAACACTACCAGCAATAATGTTCAAGCATCCACTCCTGACTCCTCCTGGAACACCTTATGGTGTTCTTCCTGGAACTCTACCAGCAATTAACGTTTAATCATTCACTCTTTTCAGATCGATGGTCGTTAATTGTTGGTAGAGTTCCAGAAGAAACCATGCGATGTCAAGAACTACCGAAACATTCATTTGTGGAAGGAAAAGTCTTTATAACATTCATTCATTTGTGAAAAATCATTGGATGACGTCAAATTATTAGGTTTTGGAAACACTGCAAGCTTTCATGTTAAGGAAGAAATGGAACTTCATGGGAATTGGATGTAGTGATGATTACTACTTTTGTGACTTTGATGCTGCTAAATGGGGAGAAGAGATAGAGCCAAGGTTCTCTATGGTGGAAACCGCTACTGTAATGAATTGTATCTCGATGATGAGTTATGCAGTATGTTCAAGGGGAAAACCAAGACGTACCCTAAGACGATCTGTTAATCATCTAATAGTGCAGTGCGCAGCCTGCCTATCTAGATGAGAAAATTAAAGGTGCTACTTTTTAGCACATTTTTCTTGTAGATAAAATGAATAAAAGTGGAGTTTGCTTAATCTGTCAGATGAAGTTGTAGTTCTTTTTAATGATTTGGGATTTTCCATATGAAACTAGTACTCAAATGGAAAAGGTTGAATTTTCCATATATATTTGGAGTCCTGGCAGTGTTGGATCCAATATCAATATTTGATGACGGGGTGCCACCAAGATGCTATCTTCATTTCAGAATTCAATTATAATTGTCCTCGTTTATGCTCCTATTATAGAAGTGCTTTCCTAGTTTTATTTAAGAGACTATTCGAATTATGCCCCTGTTGATGGGTGAAAATTACTCCCGCTGAATTTGGTAATTTGGGGTGTGATGAGGAATGAATTTAAACCTACAACAAATGCACATCTGCGGTGAGTGCTTGTAGATTCGAGAGATCAATCATGCAAGTCCGGCCTAAACCAAGAAATGGCCGTTCAGACTTGTTTTAGGTCACAAAGTGAAGGAGATGGGGTTGATCTTAGGAGAGGGAAGCGAAGAAGGTGTTGAGATTGTGAAGGTGTTGGCTTGCTTATGACTTGTAAAAAAATGGTTGAATGTGACGGTATCAACACTTGGTTTTTACGTCTTGTCTCGGCTTGTCTTGTTCTCCGTTATTCCCTTGTTGTTGTTGGAAATAGGGGCGGAGAACCTATTTATACAAGTCATTGAGCCTCATTCACGTTTCTCGTGGGAAGTGGAGGTAGTGGAATGATGGAGTAGTGGAGTTATGCGTCGGTGATGCACGACCAATCTTGCCCACTTTTCCAGTTCATCTCTAACCGTCCATGACCTCCTGACACGTTCTTGTGATGGCGCGTTGCACGCTGCACGCTGTAAACCGCCAGACCAATACCCCAGTATGTATCCCCCAGTTTGTGACATGATTGATGTTCTGGAATGTGGGATCATGGATCCACGAAAGGGTAGCATGTAATGCTGAACCGAATAACTGCGTTATTCGAAAGTCGATACTTGTGAAGTATCGTGTGTATTTTATGTGCGGAGTGCGCATTGCGGTGTGGTAAAGTGACGGGTAATGACTCCTCACTAACCAAATAACTCCGACCGGGGTTGTATAACCGAGCTGGTGAGGTCGGACGGACGAGATGATGTTTGAGACACTCATCTGCGGACGTTGGTGAAATTAGGGTTTTTAAAGAGGTGCGCAAGCATCACTCTTTAGCTTGGTCGAAACCAAGCGCGGGAAGGATTTTGGAGAGGGCCGACCATACATGCGTGTTGACGGCATGATGGTGTGCACGTCCATGTCTCACCGTCTCATGAAGATGCAATCTAGGCCACTCAATTTGACCGTCAAAGAGGAGTGGTTGAGATCGGTTTGCGCGAAATCTCTTACCGCAAAGGAATTGGTAACCGCGTGTCATCCCAAGTTTGGGCGCGCGCCCCAAGACGACCCATCTTGGTCGGTCTTGGTCGATTATACCACCGTGTAGGTGGTAGGTTGGTGTTCACACCTATACCTGATTATCCCATGAAAACGTGATCTAAGCCATTCAAATCATCCCAAGTGAAGTTGAGCGGTCGAGATCGGTTTAGGATTTGGGAGGTGTAACCGCACGAGTTTGGGCGTGCGTTTTGGGTTGGCCGGAATGATGTGCCTTGGCCGGCCGCGTGAGGAGGTAGATGGGCCCACGGTGGTCATGCTTTGGTATGACCGGCCTTGGTTAATCAATCTGTGACCCTCCATTCGTGCTGGAGAAGATGGACGCGCGTGATGGCTTGAAACCCTAATTTTGGCTTTCAAAGCCGCGCGACCATGCTCTTTGGGCGGACAATTTGTTGTAACCAACCATGGTTGGCTTTGACCGATTGGTCAAGTGTGTAGGCGGTCACATGGTGATTGTGTCGACATGCTCGGGCCCTTTGAGTCTACATCTACACCCTCCATCTATGCTGCGAAGGTGGACGGTTGAGACGTTTTGCGGCACATGTAATATGCCGCAAACCCTAATTTAGGGTTTTCCGTCCATAATACTTGGTATGGACGGTTTCTTGGCAAGCAAAGGCCAATGGTCGACCATGCGAATTCGTGTGTGTATTCCATACCTGCTTGGGGTGATGGAATTGATCTGTGGTCATGCAATCATGCTTGTGGAGTTGGATGACCTGCGATCGGATCATATTTGGCAAGCTAAGGCCGTGTGTATTCCATACACCGCTGGGGGTGATGGAATTGATCTGTAGTCATCCAATCATGCTTGTGGAGTTGGATGACTAACGATCGATCATATTTGGCAAGCTAAGGCCGTGTGTATTCCATACCGCTTGGGGGTGATGGAATTGATCTGTAGTCATCCAATCATGCTTGTGGAGTTGGATGATCTGCGATCAAATCATATCCGGAGACCGATACTGATCAAGTCCTATGCTCAATCGGGCTAGTATAACACACCGAGAGGGGGCTCAATCGGGCTAGTATAACACACCGAGAGGGCTCGGGCTAGTATAACACCGAGAATCAGCTTTGTCATTTATTTCGTACATGGATTCATTATAGTGCTTGGAGGTTCGTGTTACTGTAAGAGTAACACTCGTCGTCATGCCACACGCGATAATGAGTACAGAAATACAAGGCTGAATTAAGTGAGGAGTATCCAACACTTATAAATGGCTTTATCTTTTACAAGATGTCGGCGCATGATTTTTCTTCGGTTTTTACAAACTCAACCTTGAACGAAAATCCACCATCAACATTAAGTCCCACGCCTAGCACACAATGGTTACACTATTGTGTGGTAGGCATGAGATGGTGACGATTAAAGATAAAACTTATGAGACAATGTTAGATGTTACCAGGAGAGACGGGTCGTCCTGTCCTTCGAGCATGTCACGTTCAAGAGACGTCCGTAAAAGTGTTCCCTAGCATGATGTCGGTCTTGCACCTTGATCGACCTTGCTATGACTCAAGCCGGTCGAGGGGCTATTGCGCCTGCTGCGTTCAATCGTGGGGATGTGCCTAATCGATCGACATTGCGCTGCTTGTTCGTGGGGTTACTGCGCTGCTTGATCGAACGTGGGCTTGTTGTGTTCTGCTTCGGTTGAAAGTGGGTCCACTTTGTGTACATGCTTCAAACGTCGGCCATGTGCTTCGGCGAAACTGCCCTCGTTTGTGTGCGCCCAGGACTTGAGACTTGAGCAATACCGGTCTTGAAACTTATACCCGAGTGAAATCAATACCGGACATGCTTGAACGATGTTTGGACCGGCCATTGTGTGCTTCTCGATGTGAGTTGTGTCTTGCCGTGTGTGACTACACTTCTCATGTGCTTTCATACAAAAGTTCTAACTCCTGTCTTTTATTTCATTGCGGTAGAAAGAAAAGAACTCCCGTTGATATGTCTTCTGAAGATAATGCTGGTGGAAGTGTTGACAGCCTCAAATACATGCCGAACATTGATGATGAGTTGTTCACCGCGCTCTCTCAACTATATGAAAATATTCGTTCCACAGGATAACCCTCCTCCTATCGACTTCAGGGTTTTCATGCTCTCTTTGGATCCTCATGAAGGATGAATGAGACGCACGTTGAGCAATGAGTACATCAAAGACAACTTGACCGGAGCGCAGATTATTGGTGTAGCTTGAGTGTTGAAACGACTCGAGAGGATGTTAAAGTGGCTTCTGGTGCGAACGTCGAGGTAGATCCTGAGACGCATGTTGAACGGGATTCTCAAGTGAACAGGGGTCCCTGAGAGAGCATTGAGGCGGCTCTTGGATACACCATTGAGCGACCTGCTGGAGGAAGCGTTGAAGCGGAGCGCTCTTCGCCCGATTTACCCTTGCGAATTCCATGATTCTTGACTGACCATCTTTCTCGTGTTGAAGAAGCCTTTGACTGAAGGTGAAGGAACTTCATGCTGAGCCTCAGTCCCCAAGCGTGGTTTACATGGTTTGTTCGTAGTGGTCGTTGTCGAGCCAGATATAGAATATCTTGGGCATTGCCTCATCATTGTGGGAGTCGTGCATGTGGTACTGGAGTTGGAGTCGGCGGACGCGCAGGATGTTGTATCTCGGTAGTTTTCCTCTTGCTGCTTCGTGGAACCGCTTCTGAAGGCCGAATGTTGTATCGCTTGTTGGTGAGATATATGCCCCTACAAACATTATGAGGCTCTTCCGAGGCCTGGTTCTTTCTATCGGGGCATATGTTGTTGTAGATGAGCGTTCAACAGCCCCAGAGGATGACCAAAAGCGTGGATTCTCCAATATAGCGTGATAGACATGTACCGCTGTCGATAAAGTGACTCACCCATCTTGTTCGACCACTGTCCCGATGGAGTAACTCGCCCGGATCTCTCTCGATATGACGGTTGGACATCGTTATCTTCTTGAGGCTGCTCCTTGAGGTATCGGCTCCAGTGGAAGATTACCGTCATAGAGCGGTTATACGTTGAACCCAGGCACTCTTCAAACCAAATGGCAGCATGGTATAATAAAAATTTCCGAGAGGAGTTCGAAAGATATCTTACTTGCATCATGCTCGTACATCCTTATCTGTTTGTAGCCGCATTACATCCATCCATGGAGGAGAACATGCCGTGTCCGCTGGTTGTATCTATTAACATGTCGATGTTAGGCGAGAGGAGGATCGTTTTTGGAGCAAAGACTTTTTGTTCAAGTCTCTAAAGTCTATGCGATGCCGATCTATCCATTTTCCTCATGTATGAACTACAAGCTGTTTAACCGACTTGGATACGGGTATGACATGTATATGATGGGTGACCAATTTTCATCCTAAGATTTCTTCATATCTCCAAGCAAATATGTCCTGGTACTCTTTGAGAAGTTGCACGAGCTTCGTGCGTTTATCCGTACACAAGGTTGAGCTGATGGAGATAGGCCTAGGAGATTCCTCAACGATTTCAATTTCATCGTTGTAGAGTTGGTGCCATCTTGCAGCTTTTGTGGAGCATCTAGCACTTGCTCTTGTGGTTCGTTGTTTGTTGTAGCATTCCACTAGGTGGAGAGACTGGGTAACAGTCTCCTCTGCGATAATGGCAGTCTTGCATTATACCGTTTTCCTTTACGGTCACGACTCGCCATAAAAGTTCGTTTCCCTCCTCGTGTGAACGTGGGTTGTGGCTTCACAAAGATGGAGAAGAATGCTTCGTCGGCAAAGATGCATCGTGGGTACTAGCCCACAATGATGCAAATCGGTCTTCTTCCGAATTGACGCCCACATGGGGAGTGGGATGCAACGAACTTGTCCGATTCTTTCCACGGAGCTTCTCCCGTATGTCTTTGTTTGGTTTCCCTCGAAGTTCGTCATTGCGGTAGGCTTCCGTACGACCTTGCAGGGGAGAGCCTTGGATGTCCCGAGAATCTTGAGAGTAATGAAGACGATCCTGTGTAGATAAGGGTCGTCTTGAACTCTGAATCCTTGATGCGTGCGGTGACATGTAGGTCACGGTCGTGACCTTCCTCTCGGTTGATAGCGAAAACGTCTCCGCAAGCCGATTCTTCGAGAGATGTGAAAGTTTGCATAAACTTTCCACTAGAGAAACCGCTTCCCGATCCACCGGCCTCTGCAGTTCGAGTGAAACTATTGACTCGAGGAAGATCGTTGTGAGGATCAGTCCCAGGTGTAGGAGCCTCCATGACAGGACCGGCGGAACCGAGTGAAACTATTGACTCGAGGAAGATCGTTGTGAGGATCGGTCCCAGTGTAGAGCCTCCATGACAGACCGCTCATATCCGATGTCGCTTCTTTGATCAGGTCCATGTAGGTCCGTGCCATTGAAGTACCTTCTTCAAAGCGTTGAATTCATTCCTTGTTGGCTCCAAGGGCTGTTGCGGGTCATGTGGAAATCGATCGATTAATGTCTTAAGAAAAGTGAGTACCTCTTTCCGAGTTGCGGCCATATCCGTTTGAGTCTTGACAAGAACTTCCTGCTTTTCCATCAAGTCCAACAATAATGGGAGATGGTCCTCCTCTCGTCCCTCCTTCCTCGTCCCGATGAAGGAGTGGAAGTTGTTGCTCTAGTGACTACCGGAGGTGTTACACTGATGAGATGCCGAGACTTGCACCTGCTCTCGCTCGGTGATGGGAGGTGTTGTAATATCACCGCGAGTGATCGAATTGAACGTTCCCATCCTCTCGTACTCACGTGTTACTTGATTGATCTCTCCTTCCTCAAGCGTTTCTTCACGGCCGACAAGGGTCTTGAGATGTAAATCTTCCGTAGGGTCCGTAAGCTGCCGAGGCTCCACTTCTTTATCAAGGTAGACGTTGTAGTACTCCCTGGACAAGTCCTCTTCTCTGTGGAGTTGCCTCGGTTCTTCATTGTTGGGACTGGACCATGTTGTTCATCTTTCTGAGTCACCCGCGGTTAAACGCTCTTTTTGCCTCTCCACCGGTAAAGGTGTGACTCCCGACTAAGGATTCGGCATTTCTTACCACCGCTTGAGTAGATACCGCGATCCTTCTTGTAATTGTGTCTGCTATGTCATTCAAAAGGCGAAATGTCTCGCTCTGTCTTCTCGTGATACCGGCTTGATTTGCCAAGACATCCTCCAAAGATTCTATCTACACTTCCCATGGTATCTGAACCGCTTGTAGTTTCCGGATACATTGCGAGATGGAAACTGAAAAATTGAGGATTCAATTTTATGCAACCGATAGATCAATCTCCCACTGTGGTCGCCAATTGTTGATGGGTGAAAATTACTCCTGCTGAATTTGGTAATTTGGGGTGTGATGAGGAATGAATTTAAACCTACAACAAATGCACTTTGCGCGGTGAGTGCTTGTAGATTCGAGAGATCAATCTGTGCAAGTCCGGCCTAAACCAAGAAATGGCCTGTTCAGGACTTGTTTCGGTCACAAAGTGAAGGAGATGGGGTTGATCTTAGGGAGGGAAGCGAAGAAGGTGTTGAGATTGTGAAGGTGTTGGCTTGCTTATGACTTGTAACAGAAAATGGTTGAATGTGACGGTATCAACACTTGGTTTTTCCGTCTTGTCTCGCTTGTCTTGTTCTCCGTTATTCCCTTGTTGTTGTTGGAAATAGGGCGGAGAACCTGTTTATACAAGTCATTGAGCCTCATTCACGTTTCTCGTGGGAAGTGGAGGTAGTGGAATGATGGAGTAGTGGAGTTATGCGTGGGTGATGCACGACCAATCTTGCCCACTTTTCCGCTCATCTCTAACCGTCCATGACCTCGACACGTTCTTGTGATGGCGCGCGCACGCCGCACGCTCGTAAACCGCTGCACCAATACCCCAAGTATGTATCCCCGATTTGTGACATGATTGATGTTCGGAATGTGTGGATCATGGATCCACGAAAGGTAGCATGTAATGCCGAATCGAATAACTGCGTTATTCAGAAAGTCGATACTTGTGAAGTATCGTGTGTATTTTATGCAGGTACTGCATTGCGGTGTGGTAAAGTGACGGGTAATGACTCCTCACTAACCAAATAACTCCTGACCAGGGTTGTATAACCGAGCTGGTGAGGTCGGACGGACGAGATGATGTTTGAGACACTCATCTGCGACCGTTGGTGAAATTAGGGTTTTTAAAGAGGTGCGCAAGCATCACTCTTTAGCTTGGTCGAAACCAAGCGCGGGAAGGATTTTGGAGAGGGCCGACCATACATGCGTGTTGACGGCATGATGGTGTGCACGTCCATGTCTCACCGTCTCATGAAGATGCAATCTAGGCCACTCAATTTGACCGTCAAAGAGGAGTGGTTGAGATCGGTTTGCGGCAGAAATCTCTTACCGCAAAGGAATTGGTAACCGCGTGTCATCCCAAGTTTGGGGCGCGCGCCCAAGACGACCCATCTTGGTCGGTCTTGGTCGATTATACCACCGTGTAGGTGGTAGGTTGGTGTTCACACCTATACACGATTATCCCATGAAAACGTGATCTAAGCCATTCAAATCATCCCAGGTGAAGTTGAGCGGTCGAGATCGCTTTAGGATTTGGGAGGTGTAACCGCACGAGTTTGGGCGTGCGTTTTGGGTTGGCCGGGAATGATGTGCCTTGGCGACCGCGTGAGGAGGTAGATGGGCCCACGGTGGTCATGCTTTGGTATGACCGGCCTTGGTTAATCCAATCGTGACCCTCCATTCGTACGGAGAAGATGGACGCGCGTGATGGCTTGAA
This sequence comes from Papaver armeniacum, assembly GCA_023531295.1. Lineage (NCBI taxonomy): Eukaryota > Viridiplantae > Streptophyta > Magnoliopsida > Ranunculales > Papaveraceae > Papaver > Papaver armeniacum. The sequence continues at coordinate 1,581 of JAJJWW010016524.1, read as the reverse complement.
ACCCTAATTTTGGCTTTCAAAGCCGCGCGACCATGCTCTTTTGGGCGGACAATTTGTTGTAACCAACCATGGTTGGCTTTGACCGATTGGTCAAGTGTGTAGGCGGTCACATGGTGATTGTGTCGACATGCTCCGGGCCCTTTGAGTCTACATCTACACCCTCCATCTATGCCTGCGAAGGTGGACGGTTGAGACGTTTTGCGGCACATGTAATATGCCGCAAACCCTAATTTAGGGTTTTCCGTCCATAATACTTGGTATGGACGGTTTCTTGGCAAGCAAAGGCCAATGGTCGACCATGCGGGGTCGGCCGTGTGTATTCCATACCTGCTTGGGGGTGATGGAATTGATCTGTGGTCATGCAATCATGCTTGTGGAGTTGGATGACTGCGATCAGATCATATTTGGCAAGCTAAGGCCGTGTGTATTCCATACCCGCTGGGGGTGATGGAATTGATCTGTGGTCATCCAATCATGCTTGTGGAGTTGGATGATCACGATCGAATCATATTTGGCAAGCTAAGGCCGTGTGTATTCCATACCTGCTTGGGGGTGATGGAATTGATCTGTGGTCATCCAATCATGCTTGTGGAGTTGGATGATCTGCGATCAAATCATATCCGGAGACCGATACAACAAGTCCCGGATGCTCAATCGGCTAGTATAACACACCGAGAGGGGCTCAATCGGGCTAGTATAACACACCGAGAGGGCTCTAGGGCTAGTATAACACACCGAGAATCAACCTGTACGGGTATTTCGTACATGGATTCATTATAGTGCTTGGAGGTTCGTGTTACTCAGAAGAGTAACACTCGATCGTCATGCCACACTGATAATGAGTACAGAAATACAAGGCTGAATTAAGTGAGGGAGTATCCAACACTTATAAATGGCTTTATCTTTTACAAGATGTCAGCGCATGATTTTTCTGGTTTTTTACAAACTCAACCTTGAACGAAAATCCACCATCAACAGCCCCTTATCGCAAATAGCTTCTTTTCCAGTTTCAAATAAAAAAACAAATAGTCTATTTATCTGTGCGACATCTTGTTAACATTGCATGTGGTTGTAAATTTATGATGTGAAGGGAACGGTACATTACATGTGAGTTGAAGATTCGTCCAGATAACTGGATTTGGAGCAATCTGGCTAATGGACAAACCTACGTACTGCATGATTCTAAGTGTCTACTAGCAGGGGGCATTATACTGTTCTAGATTCCCCAAAATTGTACCTCAGTAACTATTGTCATTTGCCATCATGAGGAAGTTTTGGAAGAGATATTATTTTCCTTGGATGAAATCTCCCAAAAACTTCTTCAGTTGCTACTTGCTAGCAATCCTTTAATGGACTTTGATTTGTAGCGGCTCAGGCTTCAAGGCCACGTTATTGAAGAAGACCATATTTAGTTGTTGCTTCCAAGCTGGATTGGTTGAGATAGTGTATAGCCGCGTATAAGTGTAGCAGAGACAGACATCCTACATGCCATATTCAGCATTTGGTAGCGAGACTCAACTGAACCAACAGTTCTGAAGCTAAAAATACAACATATTCATAAAAATTCATAAAGTTCAAAAA
>JAJJWW010016523.1:0-26710 GCA_023531295.1 Papaver armeniacum | reverse complement strand
GATAACTTAATAACAAAGCAATTGATATTCACCGTTATATGAACTCTTGATTTAAGATTCAAGCTAAGTCTGCTGATACAGTTTTTACAGTGGTAAGAAAAGTGGTTCATTAAAGACTTGTAGAGATTTGATTTTAGACTTAAGTTTCGAAAACTAAAAAATAAAGAAAACTAAATTGAAGTTGTTATCAGTATTTTAGAGAAAACGAGACTATGGATTCCACTATTTTTCAATTTTTCATGATTCAATATTAATACTTATCATGCAATTCCTAGACAATATTGCTCCAAAGAAATTGTGATTCTAAAATATTGCCAATGGTAGATTTTCAAATTACTATTTGTTAATCTCAAGCATGGAACATCAAGAGCCCTAAGCTAAGCATGCACCATCAAGTGAAAACACAACAAGTCAATAAAAAATCATTATTTCAATTTTGATTCAATGCAAATAATCGTAAAAATAATTGCAGAAATTAACAAAATAATTGTTACCACATGATTGTTGGAAAAATAGCTTCCTCCGTCGCCTCAGCTAAGGGGTTTAGCTCCTCATATTATTCACGTGCTCAAAATAGTTGTTCATAGCTCAAAAGGATGAAAAACAAGAAAACTAATAAAGCGGACAACTACCAGCGTTTAATGGGCGTTACAAAGCGGGTACATTCAGAAACCTCTGTTGCAATATGAACTGTTACGGGAAACGATAGTAGATATGTGTTGTAGAATAAAAGACTATTTTGAAGGGTCTAATGTTCTTCGTGTTCTTCAGCAGCAGCAGCAAAACCCGGTTTCCTGCAACTTTGATTTCTCGGCTCTGTGGTGTTCTTAACTTCCCCTAACTTCTTTTAAACTTCAATACCCCTCTTTGGAACTCGACAAAGCCTTTTATACACTTCAGAAACCTCAAAATCCCGATTACATTTCTTCTTTTATTTTCGTGGAAGTTACGGCAATAATTTCTTCCCTTGTTTCACGCGTTTCTGATCTTTCCAACTCCTCCCTAAATCTTCCTTAGATAGAAACTCATCTTAGGAAATAATATCTCGCCTTTAGTCTCCCTGTAATACCAAAAACTAATTCTTACAGGGTCCGTGTATAACTCCACCTTTGTTTCTATCCAACTCGAGTTCTAGCCAAATCCAGCCCAACTAAACATCCATACCAGCATTGTATTTCCAAAATATGCCCTTTATCAGTGGCGTACCCCTTAGTAATTGAGATGCCCCTTATCCAAACTGAGACTCCGAATAGTGAGTATCCTTCAGGTTCCTTTATCAACTTTTCGAGCCGATTTCTCCACACATGTTTATTTCTCCAAAAACACATACAAAGACACAAAAGCCATAATAAATACAAAATCGAGCACAAACAATATATACAATTGAGATTATATCGGACATAAAAATGTGTATCAAATGCCCCCAAACTTATTATTTGCTAGTCCCGAGCAAATCAAATCTACAAATAAAATCCTAACTTCATTTCGCGGGCATCGTCGATTGCATTTAGCGTATGCAACAAGCCTTTAAACCCCTAGGTGGCCCTAGTGGCCGATTTATAGTCTCGGGAGGGCTTACAAGAGATATACCCACAAAACCTTTACACTCCAGACCCTAAGTATCTACGAGAACCTTGGAAGGCACTAAATAATCTCCTTGGTTGGCATACTTATTGACTACATGAGGAAGTACGATCTTGCGAAATTCAATTGTTGTACGAGTTTGCACTCAAGCGTACTAAAATTCATATATAAGTCACAGAGCTCTACTTAGATAGTTTATGGACATCATAACCGGAGTCAACCAATCACATGGATAGATTAAGAATATGGATGTAGAAAAACATAGATGGTTTTGATGTTGACTAAGGTGAATGGTGTTTCTCATATCTGTGTGAAGGCCACTGCCAAAACGAACCTATCCTAATGGACTGAGATACTAGTCTGACTAATACCAACACAACTAGCATATACAAGGGAACCGGTGGTCGATAATCCTAGCGTAGATCAACTCAAATCTGGCATATACAAGGAACCCAGCCGGTCGATTTTATTGAATTTATTAGGTTGGCTTGATGATGCAGTCTCAAATTTTTTTTTTTGTATCTCGGTCACTCTATTTCACCCTAGCGATTGGTAACAACTTGATTCGTGAGCCCCACCTAATCACTTAGAGAAACATATTTTAAAGAAAACAAAATAAAAATAGAAGTGAAAAGGATTCAACGAGATATGGCGAAACTATCATGTTTTCTTTAATTCTAACACACGAGCTCTGTGCTTTTATGAATAGACTCTTTAGATGTTTGCATTTAATCGAGTTGGTTCCTCAACTCCTACTGACCAAAATGCTTCCATCCACTTAGATTGGTTAGTGCCATCCTTAATAAGCATAAATTTCTAGGCTGCGGAGTTTAACAATGCAACTAAAAGTTTCTCCCATACCCCCAAACTTAAATCTAACATTGTCCTCAATGTTCTAAAGATAAAATTAAAAGCATGAACAAGGATAAAGCTGTTACCATTTGAAGTAAAAGAGTTAAGGAAAGATATTACCGTGTCGCATGAATATTGGGTTACCTCCCAAGAAGTGCTAAGTTTAACGTCTTGACCAGGACTAATAAAGTTAGTCACCTCATAGAATCATAAAGTAATAGCCGAAACAAGCTGTGGATCATCTGCATCAATAAGTGTTAACACCAGATAAAGGAAGCGCAACAAACCAAGAATAAACATAGCACACCTTGCATAGTTTTCTGTTTAAGACAACTACATCTAGTTGTGGTTGGGTTCGAGTTCAATAAAGGGGTCTAAATAAAATATTTTCTTTGGTTGCACCTCCTCATAAGTAAGATCCAAAATATCGGGTTCTAGGTTTGGAGAAAATTTAGAAGCACACAATAATAACTGAATAATTGAGGATCCTCTAAGTCAATCGGTTTGACTCTCAGTTGACCACAATGAGAGTGACGGTCATTCTTAAGCAAATGTGTCGATTCTAATCTCCTAAAGTACTTAGGATTAGTTTCAGAACTTAATAATTGACACATTTCAAATTCAAACGTTCCCACATTTGGAAGAAAAATATTTGGTAGGAAAACAAAGTCAATCTGGGTATCATAGCCTGGATAAACCACATCAACCAGAGGATGGGTTTGTAACAAGTGAACTTCTCTATGAAGATACTCTTGTGAAATGTTAGAGGCATATATTTCAAGTCCACCCCCAAACTTAGAAATTTGGGTGTCTCTAGATAGACTAGTCACAATATTCCTAATTTCTAGACCATAAGGTTCCTCAAAAAGGTCAATTACTTTTTTTAAATTATAATCAGGTGGTTTATCCTCTAAATGCATATGTTGCATAAAAACTGTAGGACTCATATCCGCTATGGTCCACCCTAAAGATTCCTTATTGTCTTCATGCACGGTCAAGGCTACTCACACGATCACTATCCAAATCGGAAGCTATAGGCAAAAATCTCGGATGGGCCTAAAAATGCATAATTAGGGTCCAACTTAGGAGGATCATTAGGCTCTTAGAAATAAGGGCTTAAGGTAGATTCAATAGCTAGTTATGGTTCGAACCTAACTTTCCATCTATCGGTATCTAACATAGGAATAGAATCCAGGCATTTACTTGTTCAATGTTGCTATCATCGTCGAAATCCATGCTAAAATGGGCTAGACAACTCTCTAATGGATCTTAGATAAGGTGTTTGCTAATGAATCTGAACTAAGGTTCCTATCATGTTCACCTCTTCCAATGCATGTGTCATCTAGCTCAGAATGTAGCTTATTGACATTAAAAATATTAAGCTCAATAGTCATATTACCAAAAGATAGATTCATAATACCATTTCGACGGTTTATGATCGCATTAGACGTAGCTAAAAATGGGCGACCTAAAATCACGGGTATCTGGTTCTTTGGAGTCGGGGATAGGTTGGTTATCTAAGACCCGAAATCCACAGGATAAATAAACTTGTCGACCTCAATAAGAACATCTTCTATCACACCACGAGGAATTTTAACGAGACCTATCGGCCAAGCTGCGGTGTTATGTTGGTAGACTTCAATTCACCAAGTCCTGAGTTGTAAGTACACATGGTATGGTAGTAAGTTCACACTAGCTCTAAGTCCCGAATAAAGCTTTTACCCGATGTTTTCCTATCGTGCAAGCAATGGTAGGTGCACACAGGTCTTTATACTTAGGAGTTGTGGGGTTACGAATGATCGAACTTACATGACTAGCTAAAAAGGCTTTTTAGGAAACTAAACTTTAAACTTTCGCGTACACATATCTTTAAGAAACTTGGCATATGCCGACAGTTGTCTAATTGCTTCTAGTAACGGAAGGTTTATGGTAACTTTCTTAAAAACCTCCATATGTCATTAAAAATTGGATTCACTCTTTGTTGGTACTAATAGCTGGGAAATGGGGCTTTAGGCATAAAATAGGGCCTCTCGGGAACAAGTGGCATCATCGAGATTTTATCAGTCCCCTCATCTATGGATGGTCTGAGGGTGAACCACGGTATGCTCACTATCGGGCATGGTTACACGATTGTCAACTACTCTTCCACTCCTTGTTAAGTGCATATTTTGCATATATTTTGTGTCGAATACATGATAGTAATTGCTTAGTTTCTTGCAAATTATTGTATATTACGTTTGTTTTGTTTTATTTATGTTTTGCGAGGTGAATCATCCAAAGAGTGAATTTGCACTTTATAGTGCAATACAAAGTTATCCGCAAGCGGAGAAGGGCCAAACATCAAGTGGAACTCGTTCCGAATCCAAAGTTCTTGATATCATATCGAAGAGGGGACGAAGAGCGAAACTAATGGCGAAAAGAATTGAGTCATTCCGATGTCCTATGAAGAAATGACGGGCGATTGAAGCGAGTGAAAGTTGCGAAATGTTAAGCCTACAAAATTATTATAGGCACCCGTAGAGTTTTCTCGGGGAACACCACCTTCTTCTTCAACACGTTTCACGGTAGTTCGGGAAGTAAAGATGAAGGTAGGCCCATATGATCTTATTGATCACGAAGATGGAATATGATGATCTTTGTTAAGGAGGTCGTGAAGATGGATCTTTGCTATGTTCGGGTAAGACTTCGGGAAGGAAGTGAAACGGTGATCGGTGGAGGCTGCGGTATTGCGCCATTGATGGCGATAAACAAGAGGCGATGGAACTCGGGAAAGGAGGTTGGAAGCTTGGCGTGATGGAATGGCGACAGCAGGACGATGAGGGCTGCTACTAGTGATCAGAATATGATGATGGTGCCGTGATAAATGGCAAGTGATTGTGTTGTTGATCAGCGATAGAAGTGAAGGATAGTGATCGATGAAGTTCAGTTTAAAGCAAAAAAAGAAACATCTCAAGGTTTGAGGATGTGGTTGCGAAGAAGGCTGTGATGGAGGAGATCTTTGCATTGGCGGTGGTGTCGAGAAGCAATGGAAGAGTGATTATTAGTGGATTTTGGTTAAAACGACAAGTGAAACTCGTGATGGCTGGCGGTGGTGACTATCGAGATGCGGTGATAGTGGGGATTGAAAGGCTGTGCCATTATCGAAAGAAGAATAGAACTTCGTGTTTGTTGGCGAGACAATGATGCTGTGGTGAGCTCGGGGCTGTGATTGATGGACTCTGGGTTGATATAAAACAGAGAAGGTGGAGCTCGAGATGCTGCCTGCTGGTGTTGTTAGTTGGAAATACGAAAAGTCAGCTGCAATGGAGAAGGAACGAGAATGGGGTATTTGTATTTATAGAGATGGAGACTGTGGGGAGTTGAGCTCAAGTCTTAGGGAAGGATATATACTTTGGCTTACAAAGAAAGAATATGGCCAGTGTCATGGGAGATGTGTTTCTTGCCATTAGCAAGGAGCCGAGATGGAAAGCTTGGGAAAGAATGAAATGGCTTCTTTGCCATTGTAATGGAGTCATGCATGGTGGATGGCCAGGGAAGAACTAAAGCTTGATAACTCACATCAATTCAGTTGAGATGAAGATGGGTGATCGAGATTCGAGAAGAGTTAAGTGATTGCATATGATGGAGTTTTGAACACAACAAAGCCATGAATGATTGATGGAGCTCACTCGAGTTTTGGTAGAACTCGGATGTTTGAAATATTCACGTATAACTTTGGTATACGTGAGTAAGCTATTGGAAAAGTAAAAACTTGGGGACTTAAGAGTTTTCACGGAGACTCTGGTATCCCTTGGGAGTTATCGGCTTGAGTTAAAAATCCGGGGAGAAAGAATTCTCACGGAGACTCATGTGTCCGTGATTCTAATGAGGAGAGGCGAAAATCCGAAATTAATTTTCACAAAGGGTATCTGTCCAAGTGAAATGCGAGAGGAATAAGGGAATGGGCTGTCGAGTTCAGTGACAAGCAAGCCAAACGTTAATGGACTGGATTCTTTTACAACTTGTGTAAGCCCATTAGCTACTTTATCAATTTCTTTACACGACTAGCCTTGGCCATGACCTCTTTTGGCGAGTTTTGGCAACCAAGTTCATACGGGATTGGCCGGGCGCAATAATAACTTGGAGACCTATATAAGAAAATCTTCTAATATTTTTGAAAAAAAAAAATCTTTTATCAAGCCATTGGAGAGGAGAACTCAAGAGAAAAAAAAAGCTAGGGTTTTGGAGCGATTCATCACCGTAACTATTTCTTTACCATTTTATCATATGAAACTCATGGGTTTTGTTAGTACCATGAGTAGCTAAACTTCTTAGTGATTGGGGATGAATTCTAAGTTCTAGACATGATTTGAGTTATTATATAAATCTATTTTGAAGTTCTTCACATGATTATTTATTGTTTATACTAATTAGAATATTTATGATTGATTGATAGATTGTTTAGGTGGCCAACTGAATTAATTTGTTGATTCAATCAAATGCTAGTATTGAGTAAGGAGATAAGTAATAGTCGAATAATTCATACAAAGTAGAGAACACAAGACCTTGCGAGAGGATTACTGTGTAGTGATTGTGTGTATAAACAACCTTAGAAAGTGGACCTTGAGCTAAGAGTCTAACTACTAGGATCAATCTATAATTCACGAAAGATAAAGCATTCGGACAAATTACACCTTGAGTGAGCTACTACTAGGTGGTTTCGAAGAATAGAATCTGGTATTGGAGAGCTTCCGTACCTAGTGATTTAAGGAATTTAGGGGATATCACTGAGCTAGCTGTTATTCCACGGTTGGTAATAATTTGTGATTAATTGTATTAATGGATGAATATAATAACTTGATGACGGTTTAGTAACGAAGAAGGATTCACGATCATATTTCTCTCCATTGCTTGAAACTTTATTACTTTCAATTGCTTTTTATTTACTTTGAATCAAAAAAAAAAAACCTATTGTGACACTTTTTGACAACTAAATCTCCCTGCTCTTCGTGGGAACGAACTTGACTTCCATTATATTATTTTTAATTGAGTTAAAATAAGATATTAATTTGATTGTACCTACGACACGCATCAAATTTTGGCGCCGCTGTCGGGGAGCAGTCGGTAGCTTTAGTTGTTATTTCTTTTTGTTTTATTTTTGTTTTTTTAGTCTTATTTTTAGTTTTGATTTAGCTTTTGAGAATTTTGTTCGAAGTGTAATCCCGGCACCGAAAGATTGGGATTACGGTGCGGAGTGAAACTCGCGAGGAACAATACTACAAGCACGTCCACGGTTGCAACGAACTTTCTGAGAAGAGATGGTTAATACGGGGACGGCAGATAGATCCTCCCACCTCAGAGAGGAAGTTAAGAGTTGACTTCTCCATGCTTAGATTCGCAACCCTTGTGCATTGCAATAACTAACCCGGGAAGTGAAGTCAAATCTACTTCATCATATACCAAAGTTCAAGGGACATCGGTGAAAATCCAAATCGACACCTTGAACGGTTCGAACACAATGACAAGTCGAGGCATGTAACCGCATATAGATAGAATATGGCGTGCTCCGTTCTCATTGTGAGACTTAAAAGAAGAATGGTTGTATTGTCTTCCTCCGAGTGTTACAACATGGTGAGATGAAAAAGATAATTACGGAGAAATATTTTCCGGCTTCCAAGCGGCATCTGTTCGTAAGGAGATTAGTGGCATTCTCGGATGTGCAGGGAGTCTCATATGAATATTGGGAGAGGTAGAAGAAGTTGTTGGCAAGTTTCCCACACCATAATATATCCTCAATACTTATCATTCAATACTTCTCTGGATTACTTCCATAACATAGGAATTTGATTGATCATTTTAGGTGGTTCACTTCTTGAGAAGACAATTTATGAGGCAGCCGGTTTGATTGAGAGTATGGCTTCTAATGCTCAACAATTCTACACAGAAACAACTCTAATGTCGAAGAGTTAGCGAGATGGGAGAATGCACGCGGTCGAGCAACGGATGAACAACATAGAAAAGGTAGTACAACGAATGGCAGCAGTGATTATTCCTTCTTATGAAGAAGAATCTGAACAGGTGAATGCTGTGTTCCCTAATCAGAGGCCAAGGCACTACACCAAATCTAGGTTTTACTTACAATATGTTTCCTAACTAATTTTATTTTGGTAACTCAAATAATCCATTATAACTCTAGTAACCCATATAAAGAGTTGGCGAATTATGTAATAATTACCATATTTTAGAATTAATTCATTAAAACTAAATAACTATTCAAAGTGTAAAATCATTAGTTATTCATATCTAACACACTTTATACTAAAATCACTATTGAAACTATTTTTACCCAAAATTGGATGTATACCAAAATGAACCCCATGGTTATAACTGTTTATCATTTTCATTAGTAACACACTAAGGCATAGCTAACACAATTATTTATCTTTAAATTTAGAAAATGTAAAATGAAATTGCAGATTTAATAAAAACTAATTTGTTTGGAACCAATTTAAATTCTAGAACCTTAAAACTTAAATCCTAGAACCAAAATGATATGGGAACCGAATCCTAACCCCGGTATTTTCTCCCAAAAGACACAGTAAACGAGAGGAAAATTCATTACCTCTCATTCTTTCTCATTCTCAATCTCAATCTCTATCTCTGAAAATTCATTACCTAACAAAAATCCCAGAGCCTAAGAGCAAAATCATTGTCAAACTCAAAGAACCCAGATCCATTATCATTATGTACAGTCCAATCGATTAAATACCCACAATCTGTCATCCAAGTCTGATTGATTTCTGCTGTTTCTTCAACTCATTGATTTTGTGTTATCTACAATAATCACATGTGTCGTGAAGGATTTTGATTATGAGGATTTGAGTACTATCGATTCTTGGTGAGACATCTTTGTTTCTAATCTTTGGTTTTCAAATTAGGATTTTTGATTTTGGTATCTAAAAATTAATGATTAAATTGATGTTTGGAATAGATTTAGCATTGTTCTTGTGGAATTTGAGGATGGGTATTGAGGAATTTGAGGATTGGTGTGCAGGGTTTTGATTTAGACATGAATTGTCAAATCTGGAGACAAATTAATTTTAGGTTAAATGAGAATTGAACCTTTAACTTGATAACTTTTGAAATTTTACTTATGTAACTTTCAATCCCATGATAAAGATGTGTTTTTGTTCTTTTTTCTTACTTGAAAATGAACTAAAAGCGTGTAAAATTAGGGATAGTATAAGCTGCTTACTTGAGATGGAATCCCTGTAATGGAATGGTAGTTTGGAAATCATGTATGAACTTCTTTATTGTCAATTTTAAGCACTGATGAAAGGTAGATCATAACGAGAACATAAATTTCATCTTGTTTTGTTTATATTGATCTGATTATTTGTGTTTACCATGAGAAATTGGTGTTGTCGTTGGTGGTCCTGTGTTTGTAATGGTTTTGGAGAAGAGGATGTGGCTGTTGATTGGACCAAGCGATGCTAGCGAGAACTATGATTCATGTATTTGATTTGTTATAATTTTGGATGGTCCATGATTTACTGAGACTACATATGGAGATGCAAGGATATATTTCATTATATAGGATATGCAATAAGATATGGTTTAGTCATGAGTGCTATTGTGGGTTGTGATAGCGAAAATTCATAGCTTATATTTTGTGTGTGGATTTTTGGCCTAACTTTCTTAAAATCTTGGTAGTAAAATAAGTTGATTAACAATGCCACTATGTTTGTTATATTTGCAGCATTAGAGCCATGTGTGGGTTGGATTCTGAGAGGAACTACGTTCAGGTTCGAATTCCCTCAATCTGCTGCCCAGGAGGTTTTGTTTTCTTTTGGAGAGTGTCATCAACGAGTTAGTTCTATTCCTTTGTTTTTCATTCATATGGGGAATTATATAGTTTGTTTGTTCTTATTGTCAAAAATGGAAAAAAATATCCCACCTTTGAATGGTATGTCACCCTATGTTTGTATTTCATTTCATTATTATTTTTAGTTTTACAAATAAGAATTGTTATAATAACAAGCCTCTAACCCGGTGCACACGCAGGAGTTTGTAAAGCGTTTATGCATAAAATTCGCATGAACTAACCCATAAATTTGAACTACAACCTCATACCCTTTGAGTCTGTGTCTTTTTTGGTATTCCTTACGGGTGGGTTTTATCAGCTGTGTGAAAGCGACTTTTGTTTATATTTATGATGTAGCAGCAGGAGCAACAAAATATGCGCATGAGAAAAACCTTTCTTCTGAAATTTGTTATAGTGTAAATTGAAGAAACAATTAGCATGATAATTAGTTTATTTAATTTAATCTTCAAAACCTTGAGACAGTATCATTAGGTCCTCCTGTTTGTGTCACGACTCGACATCAAATTCAAAAGGCGGTTTTAGTTAGGGGCCACATAGGGTCACATGTGAAAGTAAATATCGAATTGTAGCTTCGGGAACTTACCTAAAGTAAATTCGAAGGCGGTTTTAGTTTGAGAATCTTTTGTTAGGTTCCCCTTCGTCCAAACTTTCCTTCAAAAATGGAGGAGGTATCTTCACTAACCTTTTCTTGTGGGATTTGAAGTTTTCTTGCTTTTACCGTTTCTTTGTGCGTAACATAAGATGACTCCACAATACAAACATATTTTGTTTTGCAATTAAAGAAGCCACCTACGTCTGATTGGCCGGTTATCTTGTCATTTTATCTTTCCCCAATGATCCTCAATTGGAATTGTGTTCAGATTCTTCTTGACCGTCTCTTGCTATTCGGAACCCCTGTGCAAGAGGATTAGCGGCCGCACCAATATTTCCCTTGAATTTTTAGTGCATTCATTTGCAGTATCATGCATGAAACCATTTGATGATTACCTACATAAGGTCCTTGTCCTAAGCAATTCTTTGCCCAAATATCAAATTATTGTCACCGTTTGGTAGGAGTATTATAGTCCTATAATGACTCTGGCAATTGATTCTGAAAACATAAGGTGATTTTCCATCATTATCTTTTAATCAACAGTTCCACCAATCGATGTGAAAGCAAACATCGATTGTCTGCTCTTGTAATCCCATCAGTTTCTTCAAAAATTATTACGTCTTTATGGAATGCCTTGGTATGTACTATCTTCGTAAGTAATTGGTGCAGAAGCTAATCCGTCATATCTTCATGCTTCTCTGTTGACCCAGGTCATTGCCCTTTGGTGCGGCATGCACTCTTCCATGGCCTCCTAATCAAATTTTCATCCAAGTTATCACCCGATTCTATTAATCAAGACAGACAAGATGACTACATTAAAGTACAACATTTTTCTTACGAGATGCGTGGACATTGAGAGCCGCGGATAAACTTAAAAGTGCATTAGATTTGGTGAATTTAACTTTCAGAATGCCGGGAGAAGTGGACAAGTCTTGGATGTTTGAGAATGATAGGCTTGGTAAAGTATACGAGAGATGGGGTAAAAAAATTCATTCAATATGCATCTACATATGGTCTTTGGAAAACCGTTTGTCCTTGCCCATGTTCTAAATGTCTAAATGGGGATCGTCTCAATATTAAGGAAGTGGAAAATCATTTGTATCGGTATGGTATCGACAAGACGTATATCACATGGGTCCTTCATGGTGAGAAGCAATTCTTAGGTTAATAGTGCAATGAGTAATCAAGTGAGAGTGTGTCTAATGAGCAAGTTAGAGAAGATGTGTTTCATTTGACTCCTTTTATTGATCTTTGCATTTGAAGTTCATGGAAGGAATGATGATGCGAATGGGACACAAGATGATAATGAGGAACCATTTGAGTTTGAACCGGATGCGCAAAACGACACGAAAAGTACAAAAAATTGGTGAGAACGAGTTGTATCTTACTTGTGAAGGCAAGGTCAGTACTCTCTCGACGATCGTGGAGCTGCGAATATAAAGAAGCTTGTTTGGAATATCGTGTAATTGTGTGACCAAATTGTTGGAAATGATAAAGGGGTGGCTACCAGAAAAAAACACTGCCCGATAGATATACGGAGATGAAGTCAATTATGTTACGTGTTGGTATGAAATGTAGGGATATTCATGCGTGCCCAAATCATTGTATTTTGTACTATAAGGAGCATGAAGATGCAACAAGCTGTCCACAATGTAAAGAACCAAGATTCAAAAAGGTCAAACAAGGAAATTTGGGCCAAAGAGACAAAAGGAACCTTGGCTGGTGTTTGAGACACTTTCCCGTTAGGGAAAGACTTAAGAGATATTATAGTACACCTTCGATATACGAAGAAATGACATGGCATGATCGAGCTGAAGTTTCTAGTGAGTACATGCGTCATCCTGTAGATTCACATCGGTGGGCTTTAGTGAAAAAGAAATTTCGGAGTTCGCAAAGGAGGAAGAAATGTGTGGTTTGGAATTGCAACCGATGGGTTCAATCCCAGTATGGTGCGCGAAATTTAAGTTTGGAGTTGTTGGCCTGTGATCTTGGTGATGTATAATCTTCCACCTTCATTGTGCATGAAATGAGTTTCAAATAATGTCGTTGTTGATCCCCCGGAGAAAGTCGCACGGACAAGACATAGATGTGTTTCTACCACCACTAGTAGATGAACTTAAAGACTTTTGGGAGAATGGAATGAAAGTTTATGATGCTCATAGAAAAGAATACTTTCTACTTAGAGCTTGCCTAATGTGGGGATTCATGACTTGCCCGGCACAAGGTGTTTTGTCCGGATGTACTACTCATGGTTATTTTGCTTGTGTTTGTTGTGCCGACAAGACAAGAAGTGTTCATTGCCTTATGGTAATAAGGAGGTCTATCTAATTATAGGATATTCCTTAAGGCCCCAGCCATCCATTTAGAAAAAGGGTGGGCACTTGGAGTCCGAGTACGAGATGAGTTTAACTTTGCTCAAGCGGTGGTGGAGAAGAGTCACTAGAAAAATTGGCTCTTGTGGATTACACACAGTAAGTTAGTAAAGAGAAAATCAGTAAAGAGAAAAGAGATACGATCCTGATAATGACAACGTTCTTGAAGAAGATAATCAAATCACTGGTGCATTCTACAAGAAGTGTATTTGGTGGGATCTTGAAGTCTACCCGTATGGTCTATTTACGACATTGTGTTGATGTAATGCACAGAAAAAAATGTTATGGAACACATAATGGAGACAATCTTCGATCATAATAATAAGTCTATGAGTTCATGGAATGCACGGAAGAGTTAAACAAGCTAGGTCTTCATTGTGGGCCAGTGGACTACAAAAAATCGTATTCGGGTGATGTAAAACCAACACCAGTGTTTGTTACGAGCAAAGAAGAAAAGTCTGATTTACGCAAGATTCTAAAAAGACCTAAAACTTCCCTCTTGGTTTCTCGTCGAAGATTAGCAATAATGTTAATATGAAAACGGCGAGTATCGGTAGCTTGAAATCTACGATTATCACGTCATTATGATGTATTTCTTTTGATTCTACTTCAACATGCTTTTCCACGTCCGAGTTGCGAAACGACACTTCACCAAATCAGCTTGTATTTAAAATTTTGTGTTCTAAAGTCTTGTGTAAAAGTGATCTCGAAAAGGCTCGATTCATGGTTGCGGAAGCAATGTGTATGCTTGAGAAGTACTTTCCAGCTTCCTTTTTTGATATCACTAGTCCAGAAGGGGCCATAAATCACGTTTTTAAATGACAGATTAATCGTGTGATTGAGATATCACAAACAAATAATGTCATATAATATGAAAATAGTGGGACCCATCATTTAACACAAAAAAGCATTATTTTCAAATTTATCTAAAATGTGATAAATTTGTCAGGCGTGTGATTTTTATGAACCATAATATCACACAATAAATCAAATCAAATATCATAAGTTTTAATACACCCCAATGAGATTCTTGTACGCACCACGAAAAATGGCTAACCAATGGCTTAACATAGACAAGCTTCGGCTTACTTGCAATAAGTTCAGTAGAGCCGTATGGGTTCCATACTAGCAAAAGATAAGTTCGTGATTCATCTCTTCACCCGCCGTCTGTTTTTTTCCCTCGGGAAACCTAACTACCGAAGCTCTAACTTAGAAGAAGAAGAAGAATAAGGTATCGAGTAAGTTTCAAATCGTTGGTATCTTTATATCTGGGTTTTGCTCTGGTCCTTAAAAAATTGATTTTGGTGACCAAAATTGCACATCCAAAGATTTTATTTTGATAAATTGGTTAAGGTAGAAATTGGGAAGGAATGATTTTAATTACTTTGATTGAATGAAATTGGTTTCTGAATTCACTTATTCAAACCCTTATCTCTGTTATTTTTCTAGACAAACCTAAGAGGAGATCGGAGAAGAAGAAGATTTCAAACTAAAGTAAGTTTCAAATCCCTTAAGCTTACATGCGGTTAATCAAAAAATTGGGTTAATCAAGTCTTTGATTACATTTTTTTTTTTTGCTTACTTCTCTCTCGGTTAATCAAAAAATTGGGTTTTCAAATCTATCCTAAGAATCGAATTACTAATCTAGCCTAGAATTTAACGAGCAAATAATTTTATCATGTGACATATTTTCACAATGTAGAACGCCACCATAAAACTATGTACCAATAGCAAACTGACTACCATATATTTACCATTTTCTCCTGCCCATGTGTAGCATACTGATGCGAGTGCAATATATTGCTCAGTAATGTAATTGCACTTTTACCACACACCACTGTGGATGCTCTAAGCAATTAGCGCAAACCTGACTAAGAGCTGTGAAAAGGTAGAAAAATTTATAGGGTCAACATCTTAGGAGATTATTAGGTGTTAAATTTGGTCTTTTCTCATTATATTGTCGAGTAAGCAAGCAAAAGGTACTCTAATTTAGCAAAAGTGTGAACTGCTACTAGGAACCTTCCAATGATTTAACAACATTTGTGAACCTGCAAATAAAAACACAGATGTTTTGCTGGAATAAAACAATAGACACTAAAACGTGTCTTTGGTAGAGACACACTCAAAGCATATACAACTAGTTCCCCTAAAGCTATTTGGTTGCGCAGTTCATTGTGATTGGGAGTGCGCGGTAGTTCTTAGGTGTTGTTGTGTCTACACACAGAGTTGCACACATATCATTTTTACCAAATGTTGTTTAGCCAAATGTTGCCATGAATTATTGTCAATTTTGTATCTACGAACTGCCGGTGTTTGAATACGTTCAACAAGATGCAAACTCCAACCACGGCGGCTAGCGGTGTAGCATACTACTCTTAGATGCTTCCCTTCCCCTAGTCATATCGTAACAAAAAAAATTGAGATTAGTGACATGATAAGAAGAACATATAGGATTGAATCCGTGCACCATCTTCTACATCTGCCGCCATGTACCACACTTGTATTAAGTAAAGGAATCTTAAGTAAGTATACGATATTGTAATGGTCCCATCCGAGCAACATTCTCTCTAAGTCTTTGCTAATTTCAGCAATTTATCTCGTGGCAATAATTTTGTAAAATGTATTCTTAATGAAGAACTGGGAAAGCTTAGCTTTCTAATATTTTTGTTCTTTTGTAACAAAACATAACCATTTTAGTACACCTTTCTTTAATTTGTAAGTATGTGCAGTATCTTTGTTTTATCTACATCATGTGATTTTATTTTCTGATCCAGGACGTAGTTTCCCATCTAGAAGCACAATTTCTTCTTGTAGTGAATCTTTGGCGACTTTATTTGCAAAAGACCCAAGTAGTTTCTTGGTTATCATTGAAATTTCTTTCCCTCTCTCGTAGTAATTGTTTACGTACTTCAAATGCGAAAAAACTCCATCTATAAGAACACTATCGAACACCGCCGATTTGTAAAGATCCGAAGATTTAGCAGTTGCATTTATTTTTAAAGTTTCATCAAGAGTAAGCTGCCGATATTCCTTTGGATTCCATTCGGAGTAATCTTTGACGGAGAATAGGGTTATGAATACCCATATTATCATCATTCTTTGCTGACAACTCCAAATTACGAAGGTATCATTTCTTACCATTCTCTTTTTGAGCAATAGAAATTTCGCCAAGAAGAACTATAATTTTTCCATTGGCATCCGCATAAAGGTTTGAAAACTCTTGATTCTTGCCACCCTGTATAGCTGACTTCAAAATATCAGGGTAATATTCCTTCTGTTCAAAAACGGTGTTACTATCCGTAACCAAACTATAGCATGAAAATATGTGATCAGTAACATGATTATTCCCAAATTGACCATCTTCTAGCCTGCTTGGAACAACAAGATTGCGACTTATGAATTCTAAAACATGAACTTTAAGAAAATACGCATCATTTGCTCTTGTTTATGACCCACGAGAAGTCGACTTTGTCATTATTTCTAGAAACCAGTAAACTTGCATCTTATTTTCTTTAACTGTGTAATAGGGTTTCAATGTTGGTTGTTTTTCTAGAAACCAGTATACTTGCATTTGCATGACATTTAGGATTTAGTTGTGGATTTTTGAAGACCTGAAGTGCTTATGTATGCTGAGTTTATCATCTGAAACCCAATGGTGTTAATTTTGAGTGAATGATGGAGCTGAAAGAACTCTAGTAACAAAAACGTCAAATTCCTATCTGCTATTATCTAAGTTGGCGTAGTTGTTTCCCAAAAGAATTCAAGATTTTGCTCCTTTAGTTGATCAATTATCTTTTTAACATGTGTTGCATTGTTAGAGAAGTCGGTGTCGTTGTGAGCTCCTCTTCTTTGCATGTCCGGAATTTGAGAAGAACATTAATTTTTTTATGTAACTTTAATGAAAATTTGAGAAGAACATTAATTTATATAATTTTAATCAATTTTGTGTGGTATTATAATTTTGATATGCCTCACAAATTAGTTTAACAATTTTTTTTTCTTATTGGTAGGAGTCAACCATAGTCAAGGATCACTAAATAAATGTACGCCCAACTAAAAAAAGAAAAAAAAGGAAAGAAAAAACAAACACGTGTTTTGTTGTGAAGAATGTAAACATAGTTTTCTCCTCAAGAGGAAAGTCCAGATCTAGCATATTTCATCACTTCATCCCGTCTCTATCTTAGGCAGAAAAGATTTCTTCTCATCTGATATTTTGGCTGAAAGTTAGGGATTATTCATTGAGTTTTGTTCTATAATTTTGAAACATTTCTTCATCATTTGTAGGATGATGGTGTTGAGTATATTGAGAAGGAATGGAAGA
Organism: Papaver armeniacum; assembly: GCA_023531295.1. Lineage (NCBI taxonomy): Eukaryota > Viridiplantae > Streptophyta > Magnoliopsida > Ranunculales > Papaveraceae > Papaver > Papaver armeniacum. The sequence goes on along the minus strand of JAJJWW010016523.1, from coordinate 9,125 downwards.
AAATATCAAGCGGTTATAATCTCTTCAAAAAATTTCGATCCCTAACAATTTTTGGGCGGGATGAAAATCAAAACAAAATTCTTTTGGGCGGGGATTATTCCCGCTTGGAGTTATTTTGGAATAGCTATAAATCTCAACCCTAAAATCAGTTAAGAGATGTTCAGAGATATATCTTTTTGGTGAATTATCAGAGATCAAAAACAACAAGGTATATCTTTTCTATGCTTATTTGTAGCTAAATAATTTTTGTTTTTTGATTTGGAAGATGCATGAGTTAATATTAGACTCTTTGATTGAATCTGAAATTGGGGTTACATAGGATTGATCTAGTTTTGTAACAATACAATCTTGTTAAACTATGTTTGATTGAAAAGACTCATAGTTTACATATTAGATTGATTATCTTATAATATAATCTTATGCTGGTCTCTATCTTAATAACTTTTGACTTTTGATTGAAAAGATTCAGACCATCTTTGATTGAATCTGAACCTGGGTTACTCATGATTTTTATAGTTTTGTAATAGCAAGTGGTATATGGATTTGATTATGGTGTATATTGGGTGTTTGTGTGTTTAAAACCTTTGGGTCTAAAGAGAATATCAGTTCACTAGAACTATTATATTATTGGTAGAGTAGTTGTTTATTGATGAATATGAAAGGGTACTCATCCTCTGAACTTTATGTAACAAGGTTATAGTGATAGAAATGGAAATCAATTGGCTGGAGTTTTCAGATGTGTTGAATGAAAGCTTGTGGTTATTTGAACGTGATTGTCATAGTTAGTGTTAATCAATTGGCTGGAGTTTTCAGATGTGTTGAATGAAAGCTTGTGGTTATTTGAACGTGATTGTGATAGTTAGTGTTCTAGATTTGCTATTAGATGCCTAAGCATAGATATCAAGCGTATCATGAGATATTATTATTATTATTGATCCAGTATTTGAATGGCGAAAAAATTTGTTTAATAGCCTGGATTCAAGCAGCATTATCAATAATATAATTGTATTGAACCATATTATCGTGATTACTTTGCTTGATATTTAAGTATGTTTACATATTCATTATATTTGTCGATGTTTCAGATGTCCACCTCTTTTTCAAGGGAAGGCAGCCCCGCATTCAACTGGCCTCCCTCGCCTCCGAGACATAGCCCCATAGTATCTGGATCAAGTCATGGTGCACATAGTTCGGGGGCCAATCGGGGATTGTGTTAACCCATGAATCGGACTATGCTCGACTTCTCAAGACAATGAAATTGAGAACATTGGTAATGTTAAATTTCTTTTCATTGATTTCCCTAGTTTTTTAAGTTATATCAACTACAATTTATTTGTTTATAGTAAGTTTTGTTCCTTCAAATACATTCTTTTCTAAATCACAGATGGTTGATTACTTATTCTAATTGGATCTTTGAAAGAACGAAAAATAGCCTTTGATACATGGTCAGATCTATGATAGCTCTTATCAACAGGTGACCTCTATTATCTGTTAGTGATGTATAGTCATGTATATGATGCTGCTATTATGGTATCTTAAAGTTTGTCATGTTACATATACAGGGTATTGGGATCCCTTCGTCCTTTCCTTCGTCGTTTGGTCTTTCTTTGTTTGAGGAACTTGAGAAAAAGGTTGTTGCACTTGCATATGTTGTTACTAAGCTGCGATTGATGACCACTACGATTTTGCATGATTGAGAAATTATTGATCCAACTGCGATTTTATGCAATAGAGATGATGATCTTTGTACTTGGAAATGTTAAAAGAAAGCGAGTTTGTTAAGTGGCCCAAGGCCTATGTGACTACTGTAGGAGAGCCATCAAGTTAGAATGGTGGTGAGTAGATTGATTAGTTTTTTTAATTTTCAGGATGTAACTTGGAGTTGCTAGGATATGTCTGCCAATCTATGTTGGAATATTATATTCTCTTTTAATAAATAATTAATAATTCTTTAACGTCTATTTTTTTTTTGTTTTTTTAATCTGGTTGGATTTCTGATACACTAATTATAATTCTGAACTGATTTCATTCAGATTCCAAAATCTAAATCTGTAGCCAGAAAATGACGAAACAGTCTCGTTAGAATTGGTAGTTTTTTTTAATGAAAATACCTCCAATTATAACGGTTATGAGCCATTGTTTTATTTCACACCTAATAACCGTGTTTTTTTTTTTATGGCATGCATCGACCGTTATTATATTTCACATATATTAACCGTGATTCTTATATGACATAAATCAACCGTTATTTAATGTTACATACAATAACCGAGATATTTAATAACAGATTATGTATGTGATTTTAAATCACGAATTTTAGACGTTGTATTTAATAACATCTCATATTTGTCATTTTTAAAAAGTCACACCAAATAAATAACGATTCTAATAACGGATGAAAACCGTGATAAACTATGATTTATAACAGATTTCATGCGTGATTTATAGCACCTTCTGGACTAGTGTATCAGCGTCCACAATATGGTTCATTTGGAAGATGAGGCTTTAATTTGTGGACCCGTCGGGTTCGGTGGATGTATCCTTTTGAAAGGTGAATTGTTCATGTAGTTATGTGGTGTTGGTTATGTTAGGTATATACCTAATCTTTTATTTTTCTTGATATATACATGCAAGCTGAACAGGGCAATGAAGGACTGCAAAAACATACCAAATAACAAAAGATTCATTGAAGGGTCTATTTCAAGTATCCGTCTTTTACGGGAGTCTGTTATGGGTGCGATGGAGTGCATGCCAAATGCAAACGCTTCAAATCACAAAGCTACTTGGGAAGCCTTTTTAAGACCAGATTCGAGTTCGATGATGTGGGTTTTATGCTTAAAGATAATAAAGTGACCTAACCAACGTACAATTTGTACAAATACGTAGGTAGGTACTCTTTCGATTAAATCCTCCGAGGTCTTGACGCTTTATTATAGGTATGTTTTTGCTGCATAGTATATTTTTCTTGAAATTCACTAATGAGAGGTAAAAAAATGTTGCTTGAATATTGATATGGTTTATGTTATTTTGTAGGGAGTTAGTGACACCCTCTTACCCATCTTAGATTCTCTTTGGTAAGGAGGTCACGGTTGATGAGGTAGAAACACAAACAAAGTTCATTCCATGGTTGGTTGAAAAGGTATGGCTTGTGTATCTTGTTTAGATTATCTTGATAAAGAAACCTTATATGGAAAATTGAAATGCTAAGTGTGAAATTAGTTTCTCTCAATGGAAACCTTAGTTTTAATTTAATGTTTGGTTGGTTTTGTTATTTCATTTTGTATAGCTAGTGAAAGAGAAAAAAAACAGATTCGGTTTTGTGGAGATTGGCACAAGGTCTGTTGGGCAGACAGTATATAAAATATCGCGTAAATGGTTTTTGTGTTTTCTCCTAGATCTTATGAAGAAGACCATGATACCCAAGATAGTGGTGTCTGCGTAGAGGCATACACCACATTTAGGAAGGAACAAAGGTGATACATCTCCACTGAAACTCACTTATCAAAGTGGTATGGAGTGATCAGCAAATCCTAGAATTGGATTATACCACTTTTTATGAGACCGTGTTCTCTGTGGTGGGTGAAGGTAGGCGGTGGAATCAAATTTTGTCGATTCCAATCTGGTTTTGGTAAAGTTGAGCAGTATGAGAAGTTCGGTAAAATATATGACGAACCAGCAATTCTAGTTGAAGAGGCAAGCCGGGTTTTTACTCCAAAGATTTGAAAAGCTCGATCGGTGGGTTGTTATTCCTTCACCAAAGGGTTAACGATAAAGGTAGACAATCTTGAGAAGCCTAGTCGTGACTTTAGAATGTTCTTGTTGATGAACCCCATTTGGAGTGTTTGCTAATGTTTATGGTGCCAAGAGGCCAAGAGTGGTGCCAAGAAAGGCGAGCATAGCCAATGTAATTCGATGAAGAGACTAAAATCATTTGCATCGAACGAGGTAACCTTTGGATTGAACCAAATGTAACCAAACGAGTTCATTAAATGCATTTTGATGACATTTTATACCCCTATCTTTTTTTATTTTGGAAATCTTGGTTAGTGATCATGCTTGGTTTGGTTTTGAAAGCGGCAAGGCATATAGAGATTAGTGATTGGCTTGTTAAGAAAATGTTAAGAGAATGCGGTTAAACTTTGAATAAGCATCAGTTTAATGTTAAGAGAATGCAGTTTATCTTAACCAAACTCTAATGAAGCTTCCTTTTATGTCTACTTGCAGGAACTGGTGAGTCCATTAGGAGCATGAAATTTTGTCGCGACTTAACTAAAGTACAGAACACTACATAAGAAACCGAAAGATCGGGCTATGAATGTATAGTCATGGAGTGGCAATAGCAATTCTGACATTCTATATCAAAATATTAATACTACAATATCTTTTGTTTTAGTTATTTGATTAGTGACTCAAAATCTTTTGCTTTAGTATTGACTAAATGCACGTAATCTAATAACGTTCTAAAGACACAAGTTTGTGTTTTTATCCAACTAAATATCCCGAGTTTAAAACAAGACCGAATTCGTGTATCAGAAATTGATTAGTGGCTCGAAATCCTCCGATTCCGTGCACTTGTTTCCATTTCCTCAATCTCGTTTCAAAAACGGATTCCAAACATCCATTTACATTGACCTTATTATCTGAAACTTACTATTTGGTTTAAACAAGTGAATCTCAATCAAATAACGTCCTTAAGACACAAGCTTGTATTTTTACCTGACAAAATATCTGAAGTTTAAAACAAGATCGAATTCGTGTATCGAAATTGATTAGTGACTTGAAATTCTCCGATGATGTGCATTTACTTTCATTTCCTCAATCTCGTTCCAAAAATGGATTCCCAAACATCCATTTTAGATTGACCTTGTTATTTAAAACCTACTATTTGGTTTAGATAAGTATATCTCAATCTAATAACGTTAGAAGACACAAATTTGTGTTGTTATCCAACTAAATATCTCGAGTTTAAAACAAGATCGGGTTCGTGTATCGAAATTGATCGGTGTCTCGAAATCCTCCGATTCCATGCACTTGTTTTCATTTCCTCAATCTCGTTCCAAAATGGATTCCCAAACATCCATTTAGGTTGACCTTTTATCCGAAACTTACTATTTGGTTTAGACAAGTGAATCTCAATCGAGATAACGTCCTTAAGACACAAGCTTGTATTTTTATCGACGAAATAACTGAACTTATAACAAAGTCGGATTCGCATCTTAGAAACTGATTAGTGACTCAACGGTTATTAAATTGTTAACGTGGCTCTAGTTACGACCAGACTTGTTTCTTTTCATTCCCAAACTTATCAACTTCGTGAGAAACAATGAAATCCCAAAATTTCCCCAACTTTTTCTTCTCCCGCTCCAAAGATTCACCAAATTCGTTTCCCACCTAAATCTTCCGCCAAATCACTCTAAAATGGTTTCAAATCTCTTTCTCTTTTCTATATAATCTGGTCTCCAGACTTGATTATATTTTTTCTAGAAGTTAGGGTTATTTACGAAGTCTCTACATCTTTCACACAAGTTCTCATAGTCGCTACCTCTCTTAAGGTGATTTCGTGATTTTTTTTTTTGTTTTTTTTGTTCTGATATGAAGATTTTGATGTTAGGGTTTGGGTTTCTGTTTCAATTTAGTTTTATTAATTTTGTGAGAAGTAGATTTTCATATTATCAATTTCAATTTCAGTTTAATATTAATTTCATATTATCAATTTCTAATATCAGTTTCAATGTTCCATATTATCAATTTCTGGTACTAAGATTTTAGGGTTTCTGTTCGATTGAAAAATGGTTTTGGGGTTTTGATATTAAGATTTTAGGGTTTCAGTTAATATGAATGGTTTTGGGTTTGTTATCTTTTTATTAGATTGTTCTCTACTTCTATTTCAGTTTTTTGGGGGTGAGTTTTGGAGGTTCATGTTGAAGAATCTTTGGATTTACCTCTGAATCTCCTTCTATTTCAGTTAATTTGAATGGTATTGGGTTTTTTTTTTTTTTAGATTGTTCTCTATTTCTATTTCAGTTTTTGTGGGTGAGTTTTGGAAGTTCATGTTGAAGAATCTTTGGATTTTATGGTACTGATAAGGTCTAAGGTTTATGGTTCTTATAGTTTTTCTTTGTTTTGAATGCAGATGGAAACTACTGAAGCCTCTAACAGTGCGCATACAACTGTTTCTTCACCAGAAACAAGTGGTACTGCCTACAACTCTTCAACCGCTGAAGCTAATGTTGTTGTTAAGCCAAATATGATGGTAACGGTGAACGTGTTTGGGGTACCTGTAGGTGACAATGCAGACAAGTTAGCTACTCGAGCTGGCAAACTTGTCCGCGTCTCTGTCTGTCAAATATGTGGATTGGAGGCGGGTTCCGAGAACTACAAGGAAGATGTGTGGTATAAGTTGTTGGTATGTAATCCATACTTTTTTCTCTATTTTATTAAGTTATGAGTTACATTTATGAATGAATGCTTGATGAATCTGTTGATTTCTTTGACTTGAAACTTGTTTATTTCAGCAAGAATTTGAGTTCAATATGCCAAATCATTTGGCCAAGTCTGTTGTTATGGGGTCTCTTCCACAGAAGTTCAGGACATTTAAACATGAATTAAGAACCGGTCCTCTCCTAGGAAAGGTCACCATGCAAGAGAAGTTAGATGCATGCCCTGATGATTATGACTTTGATTGTTGGAAAATTTTTGTCGAGAATGAGCAAACCTGGTGTTAGGGAAAAGCACGCAAAATATGCAGAAAATCAAAAGAAAAGGACCATACATCATACATGTGGTCGAGAATCGTATGCAAATAAAATGCAAAAGATCATAAGTACATCATATTGCATTCTCACACTAGTTTGATGTTAATTGTTCGTACTTATCCATGTGGTCAAGTGTTGTATGCAAATAGAATCCACAAGATCATAAGTACATCATATTGCATTCTGACACTAGTTTAATGTTAATTGTTTATAATTATCCACTTAATGTTATGTACAAATTTGTAAAAAGGAAGGTGTGGTAGGTGAGGCTGAGGACTTGCTTGGATTAATGGTCATGTTGGTAAAGATGGAAAAGTAAATCCTTCGGCTGTTGAAAAATATGTGAGTATATTTGATCAGATTCACTAAAGCTTGTAGTTTACCTATTTACTTATGAAATTAACACATGTTGTTCAATGTATGTTAAAAGGAGCAAGTAAAGGCCGCTAGAGCAAGGAGGTAGGACCTAATCAATGCAGGATTGACATCCGCTTCAGACTTTGAGAATGATGAGATTGTTGAAGTCTTTGGACCTGACAAATTCAGAACTGGTTTGTTGGGTTATTCTCCACTTGTCTCGAAGAAGCAAGCCTTGTATGCAAGTCTTGCAAACCGCGGTTATGGCTGCAAACACAAACCCCACATGAATGCACCAAGGAGTGATCATATGGATGAGGCTCTCTTGCCAAAGCATCTTTGAACTAATCACCAATGTAAGCTTTGATTTACAAGTTACTGTTTTTGTTTATTATTATATCTTAATGCTCCTAAAATATCAATAAACTAGGATAGTTCATTAGTTAGTTGCGATTATATTTCAAAGGATAGATGCATGATAACTTACGGATGGTGCAGTAGTACATATCAAACACTAGCATTGCTAATTGTATGTTTTCATGGATGCTTTGAAGATACATATAGTGTTGTACCTTTCTTTTCCTTGGGACATCCTTTTGATATAAATGCTTGAATGTCTATACTAGCTTGTAGTTGTACTAATTGGTACATATCAAACACTAGCATTTCAAATTGTATGTCTTGTGGATGCTTTGAAGCACCTTTTTTTTTTCCTTGGGACATCATCTTGATATAAATGCTTAAATGTTTATAGCTTGTAGTATTATTCCCAAGTGGTAAATGTAATTTGTGTTCTTAAGCTGTTTTGTCCGTTATAGGTTGTCTTGCAAGTTATGGCAAGACAAACAACAAAAACCAACATTCGGCACAAACCGTGTAATTCTGGTGTCGAAGATCCATACGGAAATCAAAGCTCTCCTTTAGAACAGAAAAAGGGAAGTTGTTGCTACAGGTCATGTTGTGTATGGCATAGATGGAGAACATTGTGAGGGACTTTAGTGCAGCGGGAAGAGAGAAAGGTATGTCTTGAAACCATTGAGGATGGTAAGCTTTGTACTCGACAGAGTCCTCAAGGTGATCATTGTTATTTGAGGGAGTATGTTGCAAATGAATCGAAGTAATTTGTCCCTTGTCTAGTATGGAGTTTTGGAGTCGGCCCATGAATGAAAACTTCTTGATAACTACTTTTTGTGCGGTGGAAACATACCTCGTATGGAGTTTTTGGAGTCGACCATGAATGAAAACTTTTTCAGTAACTACTTTTTGTGCAAAGTGAAACATATCCCACTTTTTATTTTGAGGAGCACACTTTACGTGAACTAAAAACTTCTTGAGTACCTATCTCATTTTGATCAGTATTTTGTGATGTTTTGCTTAACTCCTTTCATGTGGAGTCTGCTCCTTTATGTAATGATCATGGTTCATAATATATTTCCTTTGTTTGGTTCTTTTAGTTTTGAATTCAATTTTGGTGGATGGTTGTAGCTTAAAAAGTAATTTTCTAGTTACTGAATATCGTCAGGTCCGTCCACCGGGAGCTGAATCCCGAGTCCGACTACCGGAAAGCTGTCGGGTCCGGTCACCTGAAATCACGGTCAGCCACCTAAACTATCGGAATCATGAAAGTGCCATTTGTTAGGTATCAAAACTAACAAATTTTCTAACTTGACAATAGTGTTACAAAGTTCTAGAACCAAAAGACACATGTCATTTATTTATTAGTTGTTTTAATAGTAATTGAATGAGTTAGCAATGATCGTAACATAATTTTGCATTGCAAAGTAAATATGAAGTGTAAAATGTCAATAGTTAGGATAAATATTGTAATGGACTTAAAGTGTTAGCTTGTTTAATTTCCTAATGGATTAAAAGGGTTAGGCAAAGTTCTCATAATTATATCACACCATATCGATAACCATTTATTTTAGTAAGGGAAATTAGCTCATATTTTATGGTAACACTTTTTTTCTATAAGCAAATCCTTGATTTGGTGTAGTGAGGTATGATCCCTAC